>JAFVLL020035862.1:110028-143770 GCA_021397915.2 Tor tambroides | reverse complement strand
TCTTACGGGTTTGGAACGACATGAGGGTGAGTAATTAATGACTGAATTTTCATTTTTGGGTGAAATAAGTTGTTCGTAAAATCTAGTTATGATAGCTACTAGCTAGTGAAGTGTTGTGCATGTTATCTAAGTGCAGTAAGAATATAACTAGCTGTTACTGATAAACATTAATAAAGCTGGCTACATAAAAATACCATTATTATATAGATGCATGAGAGCTCAGCTAAAGCGATAAAATGTCAAAAACAAAGCAGTCATTTCAATACATTACTAATGAAAGTGCTTGCGAAACACTGAAATAAATGGGGTTTAGTGCTGGAAATATTCAGTATTTGGAACTATTGGTTGCCCCAAGACACGTTACTTTGTAAAAGCTGATTTCACTAAACAAACTAGAAATTTAAGTGAAATCCTGTTGGAATAATTAACAAGAATGCTTATTGTGTGGCGGAGTTAAAGGACCTGGATAATGGATAGATCCCAAAAAAGGTTGAGAGGCACAGGTATAGATAAAGACCCTCAGTGCAATTATAATGTACCTCTCTGACATCTCTAGGAAAGACAATTGCATAGAGAAGTTAACGCTGAAGCGAAAGACACACAATACCTGTGAGAATGATGTTGGGGATGTTGCCATGGCTGCTGTAACCGAGCTGCTGTGCGTCCTGCTGACCGCCGTGGCTCCCGGTTAGACCCATCATGGCTGCCTGCGTGTAGTTCAGCGTTGAACAGTGACTAGAGCCGCCTGGATTCTCCATCATGTTCATGTTGAACTGCTCCAGCTTCACCATCAGCATGAGAGAGTTTTAAAGTCATTTGAACAATAAATGATCTAAAAAATTGTAACATGTTATACATACATATTTGTTTATTCATTAATTAATTGATTTATTCATTCATACAGGCCATGAAACTGTATGCACATTATTTCATTAAAAAAACAGCAGAACAACTTGGTAAAACACATCTAATTGCAATTTTTTGTGATTTTTTAATGTATTTATTATTATGATTAATATAATTTCATCAAAATCTCAAAATAAAATCAATATCACTATAATACTACTAAACTTTATATACATAATATGCAGAATAAGTATGCATTACAATAATAATACATTCATTATTAACTAATTGATTAATTAGTATGCTTTTAAATGACTCATATGAGATGAACCGCATAATATCATTTATTATCTAAATCAGCATTATGTGTCTAGCATGATCATTTGTATAGTCAGAGAACTAAGTCAGCCTTGATTTTCATATGGTAACCTTGTCAGATTTCTGCAACAGATTTTATTTGATTATTTTAGTTTTTTTTTTTAAATAAAACTGTATTTTTATCTTAATTAAAACAACAACAACAACAACATTTAAAGAGTGATTTGAAATGGAGCACATGTACCTGGTTGGATAGGGCATTGGTCTGTCTGGATGGAAGTTGCTGATCATAAAATGAATCTCCAAAGATGCTTCCAACCACCTGAATATGCTGTGAAGACACACATTATGAGCTACACATCTGAAGAAAATTAGCCACATACTGAACACTACTACTGGTCAAAAGTTTGGAATAGTTGTAATTTTTCACCAAGGCTGAATTTATTTAAATCAAAAATACAGTAAAAACAGTAATACTGTGAAACATTATTACAATTTAATTTTCCATTTTTCTATTTGAATGTATTTTATAATATAATTTATTCCTGTGATTCAAAGCTGAATTTTCAGCATCATTACTCCAGTCTTCAGTGTTACATGATTCTTCAGAAATCATTCTGATTTGCCGCTCATTTCTCATGTATTTTCAATGTTGAAAACAGCTGCACTGTTTAATATTTTGTAGAAACCATGATACGCTATTCAAAAGTTTAGTCTAAGATTTTTAGATTTTTTCTAAAGATTTTTGAAAAATTAATACTTTTATTCAGCAAGGAGACATTAAAGTAAAAGTAAATACATTTATATTGTTAAAAGATTTCTATTTCAAATTAATGCTGTTCTTTTTAACTTTGTATTTATCAAACAATCCTTTATCATGATTTCCACAAAAATTTTAGAAATATATTTCAACAAGAAAAATAATAAGATACGTTTCTTGAGCAGCAAATCAGCAAATTAGAATAATTAGAAGACTGGAGTAATGATGCTTTGCATCACAAAAATACATTATATTTTAACATATTTTAGATATTTAGAAATCAGTTCTTTTTTTAATCAATTAAATTCAGCCTTGGTGAGCATAAGAGAAAATCTTTTTTTCCAAACATTTGTTGTTGTCAGTCCTGTGTCTTGCGTTTTCCTCCCATGTGCTCCGTTATGCCCATATTTGGTCCTTCCTGTTTCCTGTTCTCATTTAGTTCTCATTATGTTCCTTTGATTCAGCTGTGTTTAATTAATTACCTAGTGTTCTTAAAGGTGCGATATGATGTGATTTCAAGTTTTCCTTTCTCTTTGGAGTGTTACAAGCTGTTTGTGCATAGATAAGATCCCAGAAGTTGCAAAGACTAAAGTCTCAAAACCAAAGAGATATTCTTTATCAAAGTTAAGACTCTGCCACGCCCCCTAAAACGACTCGTTCAAACACACCCCCACATGTCTACGTCACAATGTGGGGAGATTTTCATAACACCGCCCAAACGTACACGCAATGAAAGAAGGCGGGACTTTTATTCTCGCTGTAGTGTTGTTGCTGCCGCCGGCGCCATGTCCTGGAGACATTGTGTTTCCTTGTGAAAGAGAAAGTACTTTGTCTGGGCTTCCAAAAGAGGACACAACTAGAAATCAGTGGTTAAGTTGTATTTAGAACGCTGTTCCAGAGCAGTACAACACAAATATTCGAGTGTGTGCTGCACATTTTACGAAGGACTATTTCCTGAACTTGGAAGCTAGAACGCTGGCTCGCACAAAGGCTGTTTCTATAAAGTGGGGCAATTCCAACTTTGAAAGGACAGTCTGGCACTTCTGACCACTGTAAGTACATTTCTGCTACTGACGATTCAAACGCGAGTTTTGAGCAGTGTAGAGTAGTGCTTGTTGTTTGTGTTTCTCCGATCACAAATGCAGACATGGTAATGTTTAAAAAGACATTATGAGTCATTATAATCAGCAATTATGTCCCCACTGGATGCAACAAATGCCTCGTTTGTAATGGGTTTTATTGTTTTTGTGTGGTCGCGCTGTGAAACACCATCACAATACGGTGAGAGGCGTAACATTTCCGTCTCACGCTTGAGGTATTCGGCCAATCACAACGCACTGGGTAGCTGGCCAATCAGAGAACGCCTCGCTTCTCAGAACGATGAGCTTTGTAAAAATCGAAGAATTTCAGAAAGGCGGGGCTTAGAGGAGCAACAATAATGTACAGTATGTGGAAAATAATGTGTTTTTTTAACTTTAAACCACATAAACACATTGCATTACACCAAATACACAAAATAATGTTCTTTTTAGCAACATCATATGACCCCTTTAAGCCCTGTGTTTCCCTGAGTTTAGCGTCTGGTATTAACGTTGATGTTGTGTTCTTGTGTGTCTCTGCCTGCCTTAATTTTACCCCGTTTTGAGAAGATTAAAGACTGTTTGGTGTGAGTTTACCTCTCGTCTCCTGTTCTTCGTTTCGCCACAGAAGGCAATCATGACAGAATACCAGACCAAAACAAAAAGTGAGCAGCGATCGACCTAGCGTTTTATTTTCCCGTTTAGTGTTTTCTTTTGATTTATCTAATGGATCCCCTCGAGCAGTTATGTTCTGTCTATCAAGACGGCTGTCCCCTGGAGGAGTATATCAATGAATTCCTCACCTGCTCTAAGCAGACTTCCCTCGACCGGTTGAATCTTGTGGACTGTTTCTGGAATGGTCTGGATGAGGGAATCGCTCAACGGATGCCACTGGCCGGGTCCCAGTGGACCCTGCCCAATTACATCAACCTGGCTCGGTCCCTCAGCGGATCCCGTCTTCTTGCCGCCAGCTCAGCAGCATCACTCATTCGTTCCATCCATCCAAAGTCAAGTCAACCGGCCGTTCATCAGTCAAGTTTGCTGGCTGCTACAAAGTCAAGCCTGCTGGCTGCTACGAAGTCAAGCCTGCCGGCCGCACCGTTGTCAAGCCCTATGCCGACAGCAGCTGTGTCTCTCACCTCAAGCCTAAGGAGGAATCGGAGGAGGAAAAGGCAGTCGGCTCCAGCCCCGGAGTTCGCTCCAGTATCGGCTCCAGCCCCTGACCAGAGTCCAGTGCAGGCTCCAGCCCCTGACCAGAGTCAAGTCATGTTCCCTGAAGTATTGTCCACAGGAACAGGTCTTGTCTCGGAGGCTGACCCGCCATGGCCTCCCGAGTCCCCTGATCCGCCATGGTGCCCCGAACTGCCTGATCCGCCATGGGTTCCGGAACGGGTACTGCTCTGGAGGCCTGCCGTCCCGTGTCTGTCCTGAGGGGCTTCCAGAGCGCCCACCCCCACTCCCTGTTGGATGTTCCGGGAGGGGGGAGTAATGTCAGTCTTGTGTCTTGCGTTTTCCTCCCATGTGCTCCCTTATGCCCATATTTGGTCCTTCCTGTTTCCTGTTCTCGTTTAGTTCTCATTATGTTCCTTTGATTCAGCTGTGTTTAATTACCTAATGTTCTTAAGCCCTGTGTTTCCCTGAGTTTAGCGTCTGGTATTAACGTTGATGTTGTGTTCTTCTGTGTCTCTGCCTGCCTTTGTTTTACCCCGTTTTGAGAAGATTAAAGACTGTTTGGTTTGAGTTTACTTCTCGTCTCCTGTTCTTAGTTTCACCACAGAAGGCAATCGTGACACTTGTTGTGTGAAAGACTACAAAGTGAGTGTACTGAAATAGGCGGCAATGCAGAGAGATGTCCTCACTGAGATGCCAATAAATTACAAAAAAATCATCAAATGAAGAATGAAACCATAGAAGTGTTATGCTTACTTGTGGTGAGCCACCAGGTGAGAAGCCCTGATTGGACACTGGAGATGTGGGTGACTGATTGGCTGAAGAGCCGGTCTGACTGCGGTACTGTTGGGAGAAAGAGACATATTTGAATTCTTGCAGAAATGACCATATCAACCTAAAGCAAACTGTGCACAGTGGAAGAAAAACATACTGAGCTGGCAGTTCCGCTTGTGGCTGTCTGTGATAGGCTGGCAAGAGAGGGCTGGGTGGTGTTGGGGGTGGAGCTTACGGTGAGAGGCGGCAGGCGTATGAGACGAATGTTCTGAGGGAGGCTGTGTGGCTGTTTCTGCAGGTCATTCAGTAAACTCAGCAGTGAGTACTGAGACAACTGCTGCTCCAGAGACAGGCTGTCCATCGTGATCGGCTATGACAACAACAGACCGTCAACAAATCAGAATATTCATACTCATACATTTTCACTAATTCATTGTCAATGATCCAGGGTAATTATAGTTCACTAAAACTGAAACTAAAAATAAAACAAAAAACCCATCTTCGTTATTTGAAATAAAATAAGCGTTAACTGAAATAAGAAATTAAAAGATTTTTGTTGCGAAGGCAACATTTCTCAATTTCATTTAGTTTAACTTGAAATACTAAAATAACTAAAACTAAAATTTAAATAAAGATGAATAAAAACTGCTTAGACACAAGTATTAAATAAACAACTAAAAATGCCAAAAACACACAACAAAATTACAAAATCTTTCAAATGAAAACAGAAAATGTTCAGAAAAAAAAATCAAATTTTTAATAGAAAATGGAAAATTATAATAGAAAAATCAATAAAATTAATGAAAATGCAATTATAAAGCACTTCATAATAGGCAATTAAAAAAACTGCTTTCAAATTTTAATTTTAGAATATCAATTAAGTTTTTGTAATCTCAACTGCTTGTCATTTTTTTGAAAAAAAAAAAAAAAATGGATGCACCCATACTATATTCTCCACCAGTTATTCAGAATTAAAATCTGCAGATACCAATAGTTTGGTTTTCTAAAGGAAAACAACCTCTTCCAACTAATGCTGTAAAGCAGGGTTCACCACACTCTGTCCTGGAGGGCCGGTGTCCTGCAGAGTTTAGCTCCAACTTGCCTCAACACACCTGCATTGAAGTTTCAAGTATACCAAGCAAGACCTTGATTAGCTGGTTCAGGTGTGTTTGATTAGGGTTGGAGCTAAATTCTACGGGACACCGGCCCTCCAGGAACAAGTTTGTTGACCCCTGCTGTAAAGTGTAAACTATACAGGGAAACCTCTCATTTGGTACATTGCCATAATATTAGAGGTTAATATTAACAACAGATCCCAAACTACTACTGATATTTATTTTAAGATATAATAATCACACTCAAATGAAAACTGAAATGTTTGTACAATTCAATTCAAGGTATTAGTACAGGTTTTCTTTACTTGTCTTCATGACAGATTTATTCAAACATACATATAATTATCAGTAATTAGGCTCCTCTTTAGTGTTTTTTATTGCTAACTAACCAACTGTGAACTGATGTTCATTCATATTTATTTTGCGCTATACCTTATAAGACTTGTGCTCTGCGCTGTCGCTTGAACTGAGGTGCTACAGCGTTCTGGACAGAATAGAATCTGTCCTGATCATCTTCTGTTTTTAAACAATGGCTGATAGTGCAGATAATTGCTTTTATAAGCCATACTGATTATTGGCCAATACATTGGTGCATCCCTAATTTAAATATTAGAATCAGACATTCTTGGGACTTCAAAGATTGCTTGAAATGAAATGATGACCCTTAAACCACATATATTCTGAATTCAAACACAGGCTGTGCTGTTTGGGGAGTCTGGCTTACCTGCGCGATGGGTATCTGGGGGGAGATGGAAGGTGGCAGTGTGGGAGTGGGCGGCTGTGGGCTGATATTGGGCGAGGGGGCGGGGCCAGTGTGCTGGGCGGGAGGGGAGGGAGGGACGTGGCTGGCAGCACTGATGCCCAGGTGTGTCAGGTTGGTGGTAAGGTTGCTGGTACTGCTGGAGCTGGATGTAGGGAATGTAATGGGGTCATCTGGATCCAGCGGGGTGGGGAGAGGAGGAGGGAACTGGATGTTTGTCAGATCAGGTAAGGAGCCGCCGGTGCTGTGAGCAGCTGGCATCAAAGAGCTACTCATTTCTTGATCAGGAGATGGAAATATGCTGGAAATATCAAACAGAATATGCAGTGAGATGCTATATGATGCAACACTTCTAACTGAGACACATGTAAATGAGTAAATCTCAGTAATCTATATCAGTAATAATCTATAATATATATATATATATAATATATTAATCGCATCCAAAACACACATACAGTATATATTTTGAAAATATTTACATGTATTCACATGTATATGTTTATATTCATTTAATTTATATTATATAAAAATATATTTAATATATGAACGGAACATATTTTTCTTAAATATATACATGCATGGGTGTGTATTTATATATACATAATAAATGTACACAGTACACACACATACTAGGTAAACAAAAACGTTTATTTTGGATGCGATTTGATAGCACTAATATATATAGCTAAAAAGAAAATGATATATATTTTACATTTATCATTCAGAGGTTAAGGTTAAAGTTAACTTAATATTACATAGTTGTTTTGAAATTAAGATATGTAACAATAAAACACAATAATGTCCCACCCAAATATCACTAAATTGGAATACAATAATATGATAATATTTGAACAATATTAAAACAAAACATTTTAACATACAAGTTGTGATAGATGTTTTCTTTAGGAGGAGATTTGTACAGTACAGTATGTCTGAATCTCTCATACCACTTCTATCAGCAAGTCAGAGTTTCGTTCATACAGTTCAAATTAAGCCATGTAATGTTGCAGTTCCACTGGCCAATTATTTACCCAAACTATATTTTATCGTTTAATTTTCATTCAGACCATTTTTACCTCAATTTTGCACATGGTGAGTGTCAATTTAGGATCTAAAGGATCTAAAGTTGCAGCCACACTTCATTTTCTCTACTCATGCTAGTTCAAAGGTTATTTAAGCGTTGCATGATTTCCAGCACATGGGAAAAAAGTTTTAGTCATGATAAACTCACTTAATCCCAGGAACATCACAGGGGTCTGTATGCAGAGATGCTTTGGGCTCGTCTTTCTCCATCTCTGATTCAGTGTCCTCTGTATCTGGAGGGGTGAGCAAAAGCACTGCAGAAAGAGAGGGAGATATAGATGAACTCCTACCAGGTCATTGTACATGAGGAAAAACATCATATCGCAAATGCATGTAGGTCAATGACAAATAAAGTGTCCACAATAAAAAGAATATTTTAAAAATCTAATTAAAACACATGCCAAGTTCTTAGACATGTTCTTTTTATATCCATGTTGTTTTTGTCATATGATGTAACCACTACGTAAAAAAATAATAACTTATTTTCCTTACACCATGATTTCGGTATTAATTCATAGAGTACATATGTTTTGAGGAGTCACCAATATGACATTTTAAAAAATAAAAATAAAAAGGTCAAATTATCTGATATTTTAAGAGACTTATTGGCCTTGACAGTCAATGATGAGGATCTACAGGGGTCCTTTTTTTTTTTTTTGCATGTTTCTGCATGTTAGTTGCGTCACATCATGACTTTTGGCGGACAGTTTTTAAAATATGAATAAGCAGAGAAATACTTTAGTTAAAGGAACCATTCACACCAAAAATGAAAATGTTCTCATCCTCAGGCCAGTTTGTTTCTTCATGGTAACAGTTTTGGAGATATGTAGCATTGCATCACTTGTTCACCAGTGGATCCTCTGCAGTGAATGGGTGCCGTCGGATTGAGAGTCCAAACAGCTGATAAAAACATCACAAGTAATCCACACAACTCCAGTCCATCAATTAATGTCTTGTGAAGCCAAAAGCTGCGTGTTTGTAAGAAACAACTTCATCATTAAGGCATTTTTAACTTTTAAGCCGTCGCTTCTGGCCAAAATCCATAATAACGCTTCCTCCAGTGAAAAACATCCGTCCCCTGTTGTTCTCTAACATCAAAATCCACCAACATATTTGTTTAGAACTGTTTACTTTTTACTTGTAAACTGTGCATGATCTGGCATATTTCTCTCCTGATTCAGGTGAGACTACTTATTCACAGGAGAAAGCAATATTGTGGATAGAGGACTTGTATTTTAGTCAGAAATGATTTGGTTAAAAATGTATTGACAGATTTGTTTCTTACAAACACGCAGCTTTTTGCTTCACATGACTTTAATTGATGAACTGGAGTGGTGTGGATTACTTGTGGATTATTGTGATGTTTCATTCTGACGGCACCCATTCACCGCAAAGGATCCATTGCTGAGCCAGTTTCTCAAAAACTGTTTTAATGAAGAAACAAAACTCATCTACACCTTAAAGGCCTGAAGATGTATTTTAAATGAAAACAAATTTTAATTTCATGCAGTATAGCAATAGCTAACAAAAATGGAAAAAACTCCCAAATTCTTACGTGTTTTTACTCCTTTCGACTGCAGTTCTTGGGATCCACCAACAAAAGTGTCCTGTGGAGCTGGATTCACAGCACTCTGGTGTAGAGCTGAGTCAGAGTTGGTTCTGCAGCAGACCAGCAGAGGTGGGAACACGTAAAAACACTATGATTTATGACCTTTGAGCATGTTTTGTTGATTAGGTTATGAGAAGGTCTGCTTTACCTTCTCCAACTTGTGTCGGGAGGTGGTGACAGATATACCGAGCCATAGGGACAGCTGTCGATGTAATTAGGGTTAAGGACAATGTCTCACACACACATGAAAATACATATCGGTTGAGTAAAACTTGGCTGTGTCTAATAAAGCTGAAGGATATCTGACGTCCATGCTTGTCCACAGAGAGGGGTCTACGATGTGGAGAAGCGATGCGATTCCTGTCACGATACACGCGGTCCACCAGGCCGTGATGTCGGGACGTCCGACTGGTGTCTAAAACTGTCGTCTGTAAAAGAATCTGATTTGTTTAAGTGATCTTCAAATGTGTTTTCACAAGGCATCAGGGCTTTTGCTGCAGTGTTGGGCAAATAAAAGCGCAAAACAGGCTCCACGCAGAAGATGGACTAGCAGTATGAAAGCTCAGAGCGATGAGAACCATCCCGTACATCCTTATGCTAATGTGTCATAAATGAAGAGCAATGATAAAGAAGGAAATGACGCATGTTTCCATCAACTTTGTTACATTTAACTAATTCATAAAAAAGGTTTGGTTAATACTTTGCCTTAAAAGCTGATCCGGACCATTCCTACTACACAGTGCGAAAAGAATTTGGACCTTTAAAACACACTTAAAGATGTGGATGTTTTTGGATTGAATAACAGAATATCAAAGCAAGCATCAGTAAGAATATTTCTTAAACAAAACATTTAACAAAAATACGTTTTTGGAACTAAGAAAAGCTCCAGAATTACTTATTTGATATTTTTATATCTAATGCAAAGGCATTGAGACATTTTTAAGTGCGGAAGTGTCAAATATATTTTGGGTCCTAATATTGGACTAATATGAGTGTCCCTATGAACTAACTTTTAACTTGATAAACTCTTGAACTCATTTGACAATATAAAGAATAAAAACATAAACACACCCTCTCATAAGCTAACTCTCAATATCTCACTCTCGAGTGATGATTAACTTTATCTTTTATGTCCACTCTGTTAGGCTCAATATGGGTAATTTTCATGCCAATTGTGTATATAGTTATAATAGCTAGTTAAAATTTAGAGTTAAAGTGTCTTTTCAATTTCAATCAATTCTTTTAAGTTTCACAGTTGAAAAGGTATTGTATGAAAGTGTGGTCACATTGAAAATAGACCATTTTTTGCCTGCATGACCAATCTGAACATGAGCAAAATCTGCACGGAGAACTATTTCGCCTATTGAAATGAATGGAATTTGCCTGTGAAATTTCACAGAGCGATGGTAAACGTGACCGCACCTTATGAGGAATGACCCATTGAATGCACTATGAGCGCTATCCAGTTAGGATGTTTATGAAACTGTGATTAGATCATCTGAAGGGAAATTCATTCATAAAGTGACAGCATAGTGTGTACGACAGTGTTTTCAAACTTATGAAGTTTCTAAGGTCTCACCTGAAAAGGGAGGTCAGTGTTGCTATTTCCAATCTGATTGACATTGGGCAGTGACCCTCCATAGCACTGAGCTCGATTCTGGCCTAGTTGCAAATACTGGGTCTTCTGTAACTGCAGCTGTGCAAAATAACAGTGCGTGAAAAGCAGCAGTGAATGACGTAATGAATGCATGAATGAAACGTAAACCAGATAACGTGGAGTATAACACTTTATCATGTGAAGAATGAGAAAAGCAGACCTGTGAGAGTTAATAAAAAGTAGCAAAACATGGGTATCGACTTATGTGACGCACACTAACATATACAATATGTTCAACACCAAGGGATAGATTTTAGCCTTGTTGTAAAAAGTTGAAAACAGAGGCTGGAGCAAATTGCTCAAGCATTGTCCTCAAATTAATATTTGTAAGGGTTAGTTTATTTATTCATTATTCTATATTTTATTATTGATTGATTGATTGATTAATTTTTCCCCAGGAAAAAGATACAGCTCACTTAACATATGTTGACCAATATGTTTATTGACACTGATTTGGGAAGATTTTTCTGTATGAAATACTCTTGAAAGTAAAATAGCACATCCAACAAATGTGTAAGTTAATAAATAACATAAACCAAATAATAATCTAAAAGTAGAAAAAAAAAATTGTTTTGGACAAATTATAATGAATGCGACAATTTGCTCTGACATTGAAATTGATCCAGACTTATTTTTCTATCACTGATATATTATTATAGATTTTGTTAATATATTGAATTAGACTTTATTTTTAGATTTTCTGTTCACTTTCATTTTAATTAAAACACCTGTCGTTTTTATTGTTTTTAATTTTTAATTCATGTTTATTTTTAGCTTATATAGGTTGTTACATTAGCACTTCAAATGAAACCAAACAAAAACAAGAAATTCTGCCTTCACAAAAAAGTATTCAAGTATGTTTTACAAGAAAAAACTAAAAATGTTTTTTTCTTAAATGTCAAAATTTCATGTATAATTCAGTGTTATTGTTTTTTTGTAATTGTTTATGAAATTTACAAGCCTTTTCTAAATGACGACTGTTTCTACACAATTTTTTTTCAGTGTTGGCAACTAGTTTTATATATAAATACAGGCTATATTTTACATGCTTTCAATGGCTTTAGTTTTTGCATGTATTTGTTTTACCCAACAGCTTTCACAAAAACATGAAAATCCTAGTTGGATAGACTTTATCAACATACACAACCTTTAGACTTTAAATTTAAAACAGTATGCCCCGGTCAATGACATTTCGTCATTAAATAAGTAGCTTCTGATACACACAACGAGAACGAGAAATAAAAGAGCGACAAGCAGCCACAATGCATTCAAGGCCAGAGCAGGTCTTTGTGCAGATGTGCATGACATCTGTCCAGCAGCATCCTCAGCATCTCCCGTTACGCTCAACCACCGGAGCATCATTACCGTCCTTCACCGATTTGTCACGGCTCTCAAGCGACAGGAGAGCTCTTAAATCAAACACACAGGCTACATCCTACATAGCAGCTGCGCTACGCGCGCGTTTAGCCGCCGTTTCTGACACACGTACCCGCGCTGCTCGCGTGATGCTCAGGTCTTTCATGACCTCCTCAAACGCCGCCGTCTCCTCCGCCTGCTTCTGGTTGTGCAGGGCGATTTTCTCGCTGAATTTTCGCGGATTGTTTGAGGTCGCCATCTTCTGTTCTTCTCCAAAACACAGAGCGTTGCGTGAGACGCGTTGTGCGCTGCCGCGGCGGAGGCGTCATCACGGGAAGAGTTGTGGGCATTGGAGTCCAACTGATTGATAAACACACACACACACACACACACACACCAGCTGAATGAAATGTCTTCATGTGTCATGTCTTGAGAGAAGACACCTGCTATTTATGCTGCAAAAACTATTATGATAAAAGGAGCTTATGATGAGGCGACTAACTTAAAATAAAGACATGCTGGTTGTTTCTCCGCCAGAAGGAAACTGGTGTGTTAAAACTGAAAACTTTACATTTATTTTGAGATTTAATATTCTTTATTAAAATAAATAGGCCTATGCACTTATTATAGCTTACTAGCTTATTATAGCTATTTCACAACCATTGGACAACAAAAACTAAACAGTCTACTGACAGTTAATTAAAGTAAACTTCAGGCTTTTAAAGCCAAATTAAGGAACAGTGTTTATTAGAAACCTTTTTAAGACCAGGTAAAGAAAATGTATTACCAACATTTCAAACTTTAAAAATACGACTTCCAACCAATCGCCATTACTTTTTAATTCAGAAAACAGCTAAAGGTTTAAATAGCTCTGCTCCAAATCACTAGAAACCACTAGCTTTTGCTGTACCTTTTAATAATACTGCAAAAAAGCAATGCTCTTCATCAGTATTTTTGTCTTGTATTCCATTGCAAATGTGTCAAAATACATTTGAGAATATGAAGTCTTGTTTTCTGCAAAACTGATCAAAGTTAAGTTAGTTTATGATTAAAAAAGAACAATTATCTGCCAATGGGATATGAGAGTTTATACATTTATATACAAAAGATACATGGCTATTGTAAATGATAGGTCTCTCAAAATGTTTTTTTTTTTCTTAATCCCACCATTTCTTGCAGTAAAAAATATAGTTTGAATCTATAAAGTTCTGGTTTTCACACAGCAAAAACATCATTTTCGTAATAGCACATCAATGAAAAAAATGAGAATGACATTTTTATTGAGCACAGCGGTAGTTCTGGCAGGTTATGTTAGTCAAGCTCGCATCAGCTGATCCACGTCTACCTATAGGATCACGACACCAATCATAATTCCCTTCATAAGGTCCCTTCAGTCATTATTCAGCAGCTATCGCTTCGCTCAGGAACTAATCACCCACCTCCATCCCCAGCTCCTCCTCTCGTCCAGTCAGGACTTGGCAGTGAATATATCATTGAGGCAGACCACTGAATCATGTTGTTAAAATAATCACGTAGAACATTAATGGTATCTGCTACATTTATCATTGATGTTGGTTCTGTTCTGTTACCCTAGGGGGGGTTATTCTGCTCTCCCTGCTCCTATCCATGCTAGGCTGCGTGGATGGGCAGGGAGTGTTTGCCCAGAACAGAACCATTCCCCCAACCTAAAATGTATGCTAAGCGTAAGTTATTGACGATAGTGGTCCTGACAGAAGTGTATTTTTATTTAGACCACACTGTAACAGGCACAACGTAGCAGATGGATAAAACAAGAACACAAATGTAGTTTCACACAGACAAATGGAAGACAAATGTATAAAAGGATAAATGCAAAAAATGCTACCAATACAAATACATTCAGTGTTATTTATTAATTATACCACACACTTGAAAGTTTAACACGTAACTTTGTACATCAAAATTAGAATGGGATTTGTAAAAAAAAAAGATTGAAAGTTTTTTGGAAGTAACCACATGCTATAAATTTCAGATGTTCATAAATGCACTTACACAAAGAATTTTCTTGAAATTGAAAATTTATAACAATTAAAAAAATAAATTGTAAAAGCTTGTTGAAATTCCAGACTTAAGGAAATGGTTGTTTACATAGAACCAAACAGCACTTTTAAGTGCTTTTACCAGGTTGATTAAGGCTGATCTGTGATGTAAGTACAAGATTAAAGGCAATTTGTTCATAAGACCCAGCAAACTAACTCAAAAGTCTTACCAGATATTGTCCATATTTATGTTTCCATCTTACATCAGCATGTAAATGAGTCCTGAGCTAAGGGTGACAGTCATTTACTGCTGTAATCATGATAAATTACCTATCTATACACATACACAAAATGTAAATGTGTTGTTGGAAAGAACAAGTGTTTCTAACACCTTAAAGGAATCTAAAAAAAAAACATTAACAAATAAACGTAATAATAAACAATCAAACAAATCATACTATTAAATGCACAAAAAAAAAACACTAGGTATTTTCTAGAATGTAGTGTTTTTTTTTAACATATTCATACTCTGAAAACATGCCAACACAATATCATTACAAAAAGTTTGTGCCATAGTTCCACGTATATGATCCAGTCCCTACTGTATAATACCGTATATACTGTGTAAATTACATGTTCAGAGAAAACAATGTACCTTTTCAATTGTTCAGTAATCAAATCACTGATTTACCACGTTGAATATTAAAGTGCATAATGAAATGTGCTCATTAAGTTTGTGAGAGGAAAAAAAAATTAAAAAAAAAAAATAATTATATATATATATATATATATATATATATATATATATATATATATATATATATATATATATATATATATATATATATATATATATATATATATATATATATATATATATATATATATATATATATATATATATATATATATATATATATATATATATATATATATATATATATATATATATATATATATATATATATATATATATATATATATATATATATATATCTCTTACAATGAGGTATCAATATTTTAAATATTCTAAAACTGACAGGAATGGGGGAAAAAAAAAAAAACTCATAATGAGGTATCAATATTTTAAATGAACCCCAAATTAAATAGGGAATGGTAAAAAAATGTGGAGTTTAAAAAGGACAAAACCGAGTCATGAGAATTTTACCTCCACTGCTGCTCTGCTTCTTCATAGTGGCAAAGATTTCTGAAATAATTTGCCAGTTTTTAATACAAAATGTTTCAAAAATGAGAATTATAATGAAAGAGAACTAATATCAGGAACTTGTCACAAAATAGCTTAATAAAGCATCACAAAATATATTAACACACCTGCCACTATAGTGGTGTTTCTACAAATGATCACAAAACAAACATGAATTTTGCATGAATTTTGAAAAGTGCAATATATAGATCAGGTCTACTGTTTTGCATTAACTCTCAAGATCATGTTTAATTTAGAGGAATACAGGCCTATGCTGTGTTTGGGCCCATCTGCATCCAAAGCTGTGATAGAGATCTGATCTGTACCCAAGAGATTCGCACACTGGGGGTAATCTACAAGAAGAACCAGAGCCAGCTTTAAATCTTGAGAAGAGCATGCTAAGGTCCAATAATTTTTAACCTCTTCATTAAGTGCTGGCAAAGCAGACAATTTTGTCCAAATTGTAGCTGGCGGACAAAAATTCAAAATATCATACTGCAAAGTTCTGCCAACTCTTTCCCAGAGGCAAAGATTGTTTTTAATTGTTTAGATGTCAACCAATTCATTCAGCTATCAAATTTTTTCTTTTTTTGCTTTCGTGTCATTTAGTCACACCATGAGAGCAGGCCATAAATCCTTCGTGAAGTCATGATGACGACATTTCCCCAGTGTTGCTGGCCCATTCAAGTCTGTCATCAATGCAAATCCCACAGGCACTTGTGCGAAACCCTCATTAGTATGAAACGGGGCAATCTACAACATTACTGCATGAGAAGTGTGCAGAAAGATGCTTCACATTCTCAAAAATCAAATATAAAAGACAATATGTGCTTAGCGCTGAGTGGTTGTTTGGGGAAGTACAATAGGTGTACAAGCTATTCCCGCAAAAGATTCTTGAAAATGAAGATCTCTTTTGCACTCATCTGTCTCTGCAATATAAACTTGCACTATACTTCTGGAAGTTTAGGATGTGTTGTGAATACATGTAGGATGTACACAAAGATGAAGAACATTGCACCAATGTTGTGGGTCCATTCAAGTCTACCGTCAGTGCAAATCCCATAGGGACTTGTACAAAACCCTCATTAGTACGAAACATGGCAGTCTACAAGAAGGGTCATAGACGACAATACTGCTTGAGAAGTGTGTAGAAAGATGCTTCACATTCTCAAAAAGTGTGCTTTCAAATCGTTCAATCGTGCATGCTTCAAAAATAAAGACATAACATTGAGGCTTTTCAATGAGGCAAAGCCAATTATACCATTACTTTCACTTCAGTCCGGGTGGACGCTAAACCTTAAGCCTAAATAAACAGTAAACGCAATATGTGCTTAGCGCTGGGTGGTTGTTTGAGGAAGTACAATAGGTGTACAAGCTATTCCTGCAAAAGATTCTGGAAAATGAAGATCTCTTTCCCACTCATCTGTCTCTGTATTATAAACTTGCACAATACTAGTGACATTATTGAGGTGCCAGTTGTATCCTCCGACTATATAGATCTTTTTATCCAGCAGACAGCAGCCAGACTCTGACTGACCAGCTCGCATCGGGCTGACTGTTGTCCATTGATCGGTCTCTGGAACATAATACTCTACAGCTAGCACATCAAAGCAGCGGTCAACATGGTCCATTCTGCCACCGAGAGCATAAATACGGTTGTTTACACTGATCATAGCATGCAAAACTCTTGGCTCGTTCATGGGACACTTGAAGTCCCACTGATCCGAGGTCGGATCATAGCAATGGAGAGTCTTCTTATCCTCCACAGACACCCCGTAACCTCCTGAGATGTAGAGTTTCTCGCCGCACGTCGTTCCGGCGTGACCCCAGATCCGCCTCTTGAGGGAATCCACGTAAGTCCACTCGTTTTTCCTCGGACAATAGCACTCTACAGAGGACAAGCTGCCAGACCGGTTGCGTCCTCCGGTAGCGTAAAGTTGTCCATGCAATACGTTGAGCTGAAACTGAATGCGGCTCTCCTGCATGGACTGGATTCGAAGCCACTGGTTCAGATGGGGATCGTAGCGGAAGCAGACGTCGACTGCGCCCTCTCCACTGCGATACTGCAAATGCTGCCCACCCACGACATACACAAAATTGTCGAGAACCGACACACACGCATGGCTGCATACCATCTCCATTTCGGTCAACTCTTTGAACTGTCGCACCGTTACGTCGGGCAGATAGTAGACTTTGCCGCTGACCGTCCGATCGTTGTCGGTGTAGGGCGTTCCACCGAACGTAATCAGCGAAGTGACGTCTGAGCGAATGGAAGTTCGCGGTGATTGCATTTCGTGCTGTCGGAATGGAAGGATCTGATAATTGAAGGCCTCTAGGAGAAAGTGTCGACACTGCACATCTTCCACCATGATGTCGACAGTTTGGACGCTGTCCACAAGTTCAGACGAACGCATTAGCGGGAAGCGCACGTGGCAGAGCACTTCGCTGGCCGCCGCTCGTCTGGACGCATCGTGCTGCAGCCAGCGGATTGCCGCGTGGAACAAGTCGATCTCGCTACAGTTCTTCAACTTGTTGCTCTGAAGGAAGAAAACCAGTCGTTCCTTTGGAATGTGAAGGAAGTCGTCCTCCTGAGCTATCTGCAGGAAGTGACGGAATGTGAACGCGTCGACTGATTGCTTAAGGGACGAGAGGCTAAAAGTGGTGGCCATCTGGCCGATGTTTAGGCAAGTCTCAACGCTCATGGCCGATTTTAGGAACTCCTCACAAAGCTCCACCACAGGCACCATCTGCAGGAAGACGGCTGCACCAAGAACATCCTGAATGCAGTCCAAGTCCAGAGTGACCTCAGAACTGTAGGCGAAATCAATAATGTGCTTCAGTCCTCTGGCTGAAAGACCTTTTAGCTCGATGGTGTTCTGGTTTGACTCCTTCATTCCTCCAGTAAACATGGCTCTGTATGGATCAAGAAGAAAAGATTTCACACTTTTGTTCAAATGTGTGGCAAAAAGAGGGGATCTCCATACTTTTAAGCTAAAGTGCAACAGTGACCGCTCACTTTTTTAGCACCCTTGGTTCTGGAAATTTTTTTCCCCATTCATTTTCTACATAGGGATTTTAAAAAAAATCTTTAAAGGGGTGGCTGACTGGTTTTTTCCTAGGCTTGATTGTGTTTATGGGGTGCAGTCTAAAATGTGTTAAACGCGCTGAAGCCCCTCCCTCAGAAATATGCAATGGGCTCAGATTGGTTAGCTGGTCCAGTGTGTTGTGATTGGCTAAATCGGCTCTAGTGTCCCGCCCCTCAGCTCAGCGGCATGTGCTCCGGCTGTATTGTAAACAATGGCGTCGTCTATATTGCTTATCAATTTGAGCCCGACTGAGACCCAGAGAATATTAGTGAAGAGGATCGCGCAGAACCTGTGCAAGCACGGCTCTTAATGGTATGTTTTTTGCTTGTTGTTGTCTCATATTTTTTGATATGCTGTTATTTGTAAATGCTACTGCTTCTGTTAGCTTCTAATATACTGTTTTATCCTGATTAAAGCTGATGGCAACCGCACGCCATGTATAACGCTTCTCATAGCTATGTGAAAATAAGTGTATAAATGGAACAGTTCATTGTTGGAGCTGAGCTGCTGATCTGAATGAGAGAGAGATGCAGAGCAGACGATGTGAGGAACAGGATTGAGAACCGCTGCTTTAGAACATTGATTTTGAAACTTGTGAATCCATTAGAAATTATATCTCCGTTTGCACTGAACTTTCAGTGCCGCAATTTTGCAGATATTGTTTATGCTCAAACAGCAACATTACACACTAACTAATGTTAAAAAGTGAAAATCACAAATCAACCACCCCTTTAATAAAGAGGCTTGAACCAAAACAACATTACAAGCTTGACTAAGGAGATGTTCACAGAAGATGCGTTCGTCCATTTGTATGGAGACTGTCTTTTTTTTTCTAATGTTCTTTTTTTAAACAAAATATTGGGAAGAACAACCCAAATTCTTTATAATATCTTTTATGTTCAACAGAAATATGCATACAGGTTTGGAACAACTTGAGGGTGAGTAAATGTCAAAATTTTCATTTTTGGATGAACTATCTACAGGTGCATCTCAATAAATTAGAATGTCGTGGAAAAGTTCATTTATTTCAGTAATTCAACTCAAATTGTGAAACTCGTATTAAATAAATTCAATGCACACAGACTAAAGTAGTTTAAGTCTTTGGTTCTTTTAATTGTGATGATTTAGGCTTACATTTAACAAAAACCCACCAATTCACTATCTCAACAAATTATAATATGGTGACATGCCAATCAGCTAATCAACTCAAAACACCTGCAAAGGTTTCCTGAGCCTTCAAAATGGTCTCTCAGTTTGGTTCACCAGGCTACACAATCATGGGGAAGACTGCTGATCTGACAGTTGTCCAGAAGACAATCATTGACACCCTTCACAAGGAGGGTAAGCCACAAACATTCATTGCCAAAGAAGCTGGCTGTTCACAGAGTGCTGTATCCAAGCATGTTAACAGAAAGTTGAGTGGAAGGAAAAAGTGTGGAAGAAAAAGATGCACAACCAACTGAGAGAACTGCAGCCTTATGAGTATTGTCAAGCAAAATCAGTTCAAGAATTTGGATGAACTTCACAAGGAATGGACTGAGGCTGGGGTCAAGGCATCAAGAGCCACCACATACAGATGTGTCAAGGAATTTGGCTACAGTTGTCGTATTCCTCTTGTTAAGCCACTCCTGAACCACAGACAACATCAGAGGCGTCTTACCTGGGCTAAGGAGAAGAACTGGACTGTTGCCCAGTGGTCCAAAGTCCTCTTTTCAGATGAGAGCAAGTTTTGTATTTCATTTGGAAACCAAGGTCCTAAAGGAAGGGTGGAGAAGCTCATAGCCAAAGTTGCATGAAGTCCAGTGTTAAGTTTCCACAGTCTGTGATGATTTGGGGTGCAATGTCATTGTGTTGTTTGAAAACCAACATCACTGCACCCGTTTACCAAGAAATTTTGGAGCACTTCATGCTTCCTTCTGCTGACCAGCTTTTTAAAGATGCTGATCTAATTTTCCAGTAAGATTTGGCACCTCCCCACACTGCCAAAAGCACCAAAAGTTGGTTAAATGACCATGGTGTTGGTGTGCTTGACTGGCCAGCAAACTCGCCAGACCTGAACCCCATAGAGAATCTATTGGGTATTGTCAAGAGGAAAATGAGAAACAAGAGACCAAAAAATGCAGATGAGCTAAAGGGCACTGTCGAAGAAACCTGGGCTTCCATACCACCTCAGCAGTGGCACAAACTGATCACCTCCATGCCATGCCGAATTGAGGCAGTAATTAAAGCAAAAGGAGCCCCTACCAAGTATTACTTATACAGTAAATGAACATACTTTCCAGAAGGCCAACAATCCACTAAAAATGTTTTTTTTTTATTGGTCTTATGAAGTATTCTAATTTGTTGTGAATTGGTGGGTTTTTATTAAATGTGAGCCTAAATCATCACAATTAAAAGAACCAAAGACTTAAACTACTTCAGTCTGTGTGCACTGAATTTATTTAATACACAAGTTTCACAATTTGAGTTGAATTACTGAAATAAATGAACTTTTCCACGACATTCTAATTTATTGAGATGCACCTGTATACACACAGTCAAGTCAACTAGTCATTTGGACTTAGGACTAGTCATTAACCTTGTAACTTATTTTATTAATCTCACCATTTGCAGCTCAGTTGGCTGGTGCTAGCAAACAGTGCAACGTCTCACCTGAAGTAGTCACTGCAGGAGGCCAAAACCGCTTTGTGAACCTCAAACCGCTCGTTCTCAATGGCCAGAACCACATCCAGCAACTGACCTTGATCGCGCAGTGCAGACAGTCCCCTCAGGAGAGTGTTGCTGTGGCTGGAGGCCGAGAAAGTACAACGGAGCGAGCTATTCTTGTTGTTAGCCATGCTGGAAGAAAGAGAGAATCAATTTAAGAGGAACTGTATCTCTCACCACTCCCTGATCATTGTCTCTGGCTACAGAGTCAACAGAACTTCACAAGTAGCTTGATGAATCTGCTGTATCCTGGCGCTTCACCGATAGGTCTAGACTTCTATACTGGTGCATCAACACGATCCCTGTAATGGCACCTACTTTTAAATTATTCAACAGATTGGATAAAGAGCCTATTTGGATACAGAACACCTAAGCCTCACAAATATCAAGCAACAAGTGACCTAAACAATTACCAATGTCAACTGGTTTTTGTGATGACAGTGCAACACAAGTTAAACAAAAGAAAGTTTATTTGTCATTGATCCTAACCCTCATGTTCTGTTGAGACAGACTCTACATACATACATACTTCAATGTTTGGGTTCTTAGGTGGTCCAATGCTATATATACACAAATAATGGTATTTTATAGCCAAATAAATTATCTGCCTTAATTTAGATGAAGAATTTTCCAACCTTGTAATAAAAGCAGGCATGTATTTTTCAGAAATGTGACTAATTCTTTATAGCACAATTTTTTCTGTTTTGGATCAATCTGGCCATAGAATAATTGTATATTTGTAAATAAATACACAGTATAATTAAAATTCTAGCATGTCACAAATTACTGCATGTATTCATGTTTCATATTTGAGACAGTTTTTATTTCAAAACATTTAAACAACATGATGTCAAACTGAAAATGTGTGTGTTCTCATGAGAGCATCAATTTTATTAAATTTAGGGTTGTCTTAAAGAGGTCTTAAATTTGGGATGAAAAAACAGGAATTGCTATACAGCCTAATGTGATTATTAAACTTTAAAAGGCGATGATTTCAATAAATAAATGTGAGCAATGTCCAAATGCAGTGCTGTTGCGCATTCAATGGGCTCACGGTTTCAGAGCATTTATGCAAACAGATTGTCATAAACTATCATCAGTAGATCCTAAGCAATGTTTACTTTATGGAGTTTATATTGTAATAGTTTGTAGATGGTTGTAAGAGTGCTTATTGTATCGCCCTTATCCTTATGAATGAGCAGCTGGCAATAGTAAAGCACACACATTTCACAAACAGTGTAATGTCACGTTATTTCATCAATTCTCATTGCACCTCTAAAGTTTTGTTTATGCACTCCTTAATTTTACGATCTAGGAGAACATGTGCTCCTTGGGAAAAAAGTAAGCATCAAGCCCTCATGTTAAGTATGCTTTTTAGGCCCTGAATTCTACCAGACACCAGAAAGAATGTGAGGGCAAAAAGGTTCTTGTTATAAACATTTTTAAAGGTGCACTCAGTATGTTTCTGTGTACATTTAGCTGACTCTTATACTAACAATGGCATTTCACAGTGTAGCGGCTGTGACTGTTGTATGTTTTTGCTCTGTGCTAGATTTATCCTCGACATGTAGAACAGTTTGTTGCATTGCTCCATCAGGGATTGCTTGTTTTAACATTTCATTTTTTTTTTAACCTCACACACATTCTGTTTCGTCTGTGTGAGCATGCTGATCTACACCATCACTGCAGACTATGCTACAGCTTATATGTCATCATATAAATGACTGATAACTATATAATTAAAACTATATAATTTAGTCAAAAATTAAAAACAAAGCAGTAAACAGGGCAAATTAGCATGAGACTGCAATCCCATAAAAGTGGCGATGAGAGTGGAAAGTTCTCACCTCCATAAAGACCAATAAAATCTACAAAGAGCAGACAGTGCAAATTTGCAACTATCCCTGCCATGCCAAAGACAAAATGGATTAAGACATGTTTTAATGGTGCAAATGCTAGTAAACTGACTAACGTAAAACTTAGTAAATCTCATGTATTTAAATACTTTTTTCCCATAGGTTTTGTGCCTGAAAGGGAAACTCCTATTAAATGCATATGCAATAAGGACAGTTGCAAAAATAACTGTCTTTTCCACTGTCCATGGCTTAATTTTTCACCGTGTGTTTAGTAAATACTGGCAGGATAGTTTAACACCAAAAGAGGGTTTGCACTGTTAAATAAACTTAATAATGCTGCATGTGAATTTTCGACCTTACAGTATTATGCTGTACAGCATGAATAATAGATACTACATTAAACAGTGTTAATAAATTATTAGTTTTTCAAAGATTCATTTTAAATGAGCGTTAGAAGGTGATCTAAACGTAAATATAGGGCAAAGAAATATGCACAATACATATCCAAAATTAACCATTATCAATAAATGCAAAAAATCTCTAATATGGTACAGATAAAAGGGCATTGTTACACAGCTGGCCATGATAGGAAAACCCTCTAAATGCAGAACAAAACAAGATTTTCTAGAAAAACGATAGAGACTTTAACAAACTACTGTGTGCACCTTTAATAATAATAATAATAATAATATTACAGACAGCAAGACTGCAGAATAAAACAAATATTTGTTTTCTTTCTTAATTTTCTTTCTTAACCCTGTTGCATTTTGGGACAACCCTAAGCATGCATGCATCAAACGCATCGCATGCAACATCTCATTCCTACCTGCTTTGAGCTCGATTCGCACAGAACTCCACACCATCTGACTCCGCCATGCTCAGCGAGGATGAGGATGAGGAAGGTCATCATGTGTAGAAGCCCAAATTACCGCTAACCATGCTCAATCTGAGTAAAATACGAAATAGAAGACACGGCAGTGACAAATAAACAAACAACCCATATCACACTTACAGTTTCGAGAGCATAGACTGCTACGAGACAGTGAGAGCATTAGAAAGGAAAGTAATGATTTCTAGCCCATTAATACTATACGGCCTGGAGTCGAGGACAGTCCAGGTGCTTCTGACAGAGTTCAGCTCGAGCTTACCTGCGCGCGCCTCTCACACCCTCTGCGCGACCCCGCTGTTGCTGCTGCGCGCTCACGAGCACATCAGTCTTCTTCTTCTTCTTCTTCTTCTTCTTCTTCTTGGTTTTTAACGGAGGCTGGCAACCAACGTGAACGGGTGCATTACCGCCACCTTCTGAGTGTGGAACAGAGTTTTATATTCTATTTAGTTCTGTCAAACGATTAATCGCGATTAATCACATTCAAAATAAAAGTTTTTGTTTACTTAATATAAGTGTGTGTACTGTATATCTATTATAAACACACACACACACACACACACACACACACACACACACATATTATATATTTACATGTATATATTTATATTCATATAATTTATATTATATAAAAATATATTTAATATATAAACATAACATATTTTCCTTAAATATATACATGCACGTGTGTGTATTTAGATATACATAATAAATATACACAGTACACACACTTATATTATGTAAACAAAAACTTTTATTTTGGATGCGATTAATCGTTTGACAGCACTAATTCTATTTATCAGTCCTGTCTGTCTAATAAAATCAAAGAAGACTTTACTATTTGTTTCACTTGATAATTTTTATTAAAACCTTAAAATTTAATTCTTGAATTCCATTTGTCCTTATTTCTTCTTTCTAGTTCGTACTTCCTACATTCAAAAAATACACGAGGTATCTTTAACGTGACATTGTTAACATTTGGATGTCTCCCTATTATTTTAATTGTGCTATTTAAATTTGAATGCCCTAACATTATTCTGTTATAAATAACCTCTTCTTTCCTTGATTTAGCTATAAACTTTATATTTTGATTTATAGGCTGTAAAGAAATCTACCCTTTTCTTCATTGTTCCACTTTACTTGCCATTCTTCAATCACTTTACTCCATATTAAAATCTTAATCTCTGATTTACTTAATGGAACTTAACTTGTATCTGTATTGTCTCTCTCTGTAAAGCTTGTTTTGCTCATTTATTCACTTCTTCATTTCCCCTTATTCCTATGTGTCCCGGGACCCATACGAAACTGTATCATTTGGAACAATTCTTGAATGTATTTGTAAGATGCTAAATAGAATATCTTGGTGCCTAGATTTAAAAGATCTCAAACTGTTTAAGACTGAAACTGAGTCAGAACAAATTAAAACATTGTCAGGTTTGTGTTCCTCTACCCACTGCAATGCCAAGAGTATTGCTATCATTTCTACCGTATAAACTGGCAAATGATTTGAAGTTCGCGTTACTTGATCCACTGGTTTCCACTGGTTAGCCGCAGTGTTTTTATTATACATAACCTCTGTGGCTCGCTGTCAAAACGCGCAGCTCTTTTATTTATTTATTTTTTAATTTTTTATTTGAACTTTCAAAATTAAAAAAATTAAACATCAAGTTCTTCTCATATTTCTCATATTCACGCATTTTGTAAATACAAACTGAGACAGTTTTAATAAAATAAAAAACAATAAAAACCGTAAGGGGCGTGGTCTTTCCCTTTTCCGCACATCATCATCACGTGACGTCTAATTCACACGACCGTCGCAGGTTCGCACGAGGTTTTTGTTATCAACCTTAAAAGGACATTTAACGGCGCTCAAAGCAACATTAATACACTGATTTATGTTTTGGATATTTTGTTTTTAAATAGCCTGGTGGAAAATGGCCACTTTTGAGTCCCTCGGCCTGTCTGAGTGGTTGATCCAGCAGTGTAAGCAGATGGGAATCAACCGACCGACTCCAGTTCAGGAGAAATGCATTCCTGCCATTCTGGAAGGTAAAGATCTATATCTGCTTTACATAATTTCAGTAAAACGAATAAAACGACAGTTTCACGTTCAGAAATAGGCTTTGCATAGATCTTTATTTTAGTATTACATTTAAACACTTTTTGCCGGTGTTGTGCCGATTTTCGACTCCCTGCCAAATTATTACTCCCCTCGTTGAAATCGCTACCTGATTGCCTAATTCTAACCCCACCCCTAATCCTAACCCCTCCCCCACACCAAACCCTAAACCTACCAATACTAGGGGAGTAATAATCTGGCGGGGATCAGAATTCGGCACTACACCGGATACGTGAGCGTATGTATTTTACTCCGTGGATGGCATGACACAACGAAATTAAAAAAATAAGTATTTATTACTGTTTAATATTGTCTGTTTCATACTGTCTTAATATTGTCTTTTTTAACAAACCACTACATAAATAATAACTATTATTATTATTATTATTCCATTATGTTATTTATTTATTTATTTATTTTAAATCAATGAGTTATTCATTCTGAATGAGACTGTTGTGCTTCTGGTCGCAAAAGTTAACATGTATTGTGATCATGTTGATGTGAGACAGAGCAATCTCATAAATGAATTGTATGCATCTGTATTATGATGGATTTCACTTTTACTTTTATAGACCTCTATGTAAGGAAAGTTTACATAAAATACAGTCTGCACTTTCATTGATAGTTGACTTAGAATGCGTAAACAGTACTCTTTTTAGACACTTTAAACTAGGAATGTGACTGATGAAGTTAAATGTTGTGTAAAGTGTGATTGTGCTGTCACCTGTCATCAGAACATTTTATTTATTTATTTATATTTCATTGCTGCCATTCACACAGGTCGGGATTGCATGGGCTGTGCAAAAACTGGAAGTGGAAAAACGGCTGCATTTGTTCTCCCAGTGCTGCAGAAGTTGTCTGAGGACCCTTATGGTGTTTTCTGTTTGGTGTTAACACCCACAAGGTTTACTTTTTAACTTTGTTATTATTTGTACAGCCACATTTGAATCTTCATTTGCATGTAGATATTTCAAAATGATGTTTTTGTCTGTTTTCTGTCCAGAGAGCTTGCTTACCAGATCGCAGAACAGTTCCGAGCGTTAGGGAAGCCACTAGGCTTAAAAGATTGTATCATTGTGGGAGGAATGGGTAAGATGACATTCAAAGCTTCACTTGGTCATCCTTTAGGGCTCATTTATTTATAAGTATAGATATGCATATTTAAGATAGAATGCAACGCTTTATTTTTTTCTTTTTCTTCCATTAGACATGGTCACTCAGAGCTTGGAGTTGTCGAAAAAGCCACATGTTGTTGTGGCCACGCCGGGACGACTTGCTGATCACATCCGAAGCTCTGACACAATTAACCTGAAAAGAATCCAGTTTCTAGTAAGACTCTGATGTGTGTTTTTTCTAATGTTTGTTTAAAAGCAATTTTCATAAAACTCTTGCATGTTTCTTGGCAGATCCTGGATGAAGCCGACCGTCTTTTAGAGCAGGGCTGCACAGATTTCACTAAAGATCTAGAGGTCATTCTCAGTGCTGTGCCCCCAAAACGCCAGACGCTGCTGTTCAGCGCCACGCTCACGGACACGCTGCAGCAGCTGCAGAGCATCGCCTTGAACAGACCCTTCTTCTGGGAGCACAAATCAGAGTAAGTCAGGAGTATATGTCGAATATGCTTCTTTGACAGAAATTGTGAATTTTTTTTTTTTTTTTAAGGTCAGAAATTCAGCTCTGTCATATAAAACTGGTAGCGGTAATTTTATATATGTGACCCTGGACCACAAAACCAGTCTAAAGTCGCTGGGGTATATTTGTAGCAATAGCCAAAAATACATTCTATGGGTCAAAATTATTGATTTTTCTTTTATGCCAAAAATCATTAGAACGTTAAGTAAAGATCATGTTCCATGAAGATATTTTGTAAATTTCCTACTGTAAATATATCAAAGCTTCATTTTTGATTAGTAATATGCATTGCTAAGAACTTTATTTTGACAGTTTAAAAGCGATTTTCTCAATATTTTGATTTTTTTTGCACCCTCAGATTCCAGATTTTCAAAAAGTTGTATCTCGGCCAAATATTGCCCTATCTTAACAAACCATACATCAATGGAAAGCTTATTTATTCAGTTCCTTATGACTGGTTTTGTGGTCCAGGGTCACATATTTAAGCTTGATATGATTAGGCAAAGGCTATTTCAGATGGATTACATACAGATGAGTGTCTTCTGAGGGTTTATTAGACTAGTCGACTAGTCGGTTACAAAATTTCCTTTGAAATGTTAATGAAATTAGTCGTAGCACACATCCCTAGTAGAAAACAAGATTGCACACTTTAAGCATTGCAATGTGACGCAATGCATTGCACATTTATTAGTTGACAGACATTCAACTAAATGTGTAATAGGAGACATTGACATTGCATTTTTATGGAAACCGTGATACATTTATTCAGGATTCTCTAATTTACAAAAACAGCATTTATTTGAAATATAAATATTTTGTTTTTACTGTTAATTCGGATCAATTAAAAGCACCCTTGCTGAATAAAAGTGTTAATTATATGTATGTATGCAATCTCAAAACTAGGCCTGTTCACAGCAGGGACAATAAATACAATGATAAAGTTTCAAAAATCATTCTAATTCTGTGAGAACTCTATAGAAATGTTAACACCGCAACCAAAACAATAATGACACAGAAGAACAGTATCATTGATTAGAATCACTTTCAGAATTATTTATCCCAGCTGATGAATGATAAAAAAAAAAAAATGTTGACAGCTAATCAGAATCCACCATCTTATCATAGACATTAAAGCTGTTTTGACACAGCCCAAATTTTTTTCATTAACACATTTTTTTTTTATGTCACATGGCTCTCTCTCTTAGGGGCAGTCGTGGCCTAATGGATAGAGACTCGGACTTGTAACCCGAAGGTTGCGGGTTGGAGTCTCAGGTCCGGCAGGGATTGTAGGTGGGGGGAGTGAATATCCAGCGCTCTCTCCACCCTCAATACCACGACTGAGGTGAGACCCTTGAGCAAGGCACCAAACCCCGAACTGCTCCCCAGGCACCGCAGCATTGGCTACCCACTGCTCTGGGTGTGTGTTCACTGTGTGTGTGTGTGTGTGTGTGTGTGTGTGTGTGTGTGTGTGTGTGTGTGCGCATGTTGTTCACTACTCACTACTGTGTGTGTGTACTTGGATGGGTTAAATGCAGAGCACAAATTCTGAGTATGGGTCACCATACTTGGCCACACGTCACGTCCTTTCCTCCTTCCTTTCCTCTTTCTGTCAGAGTGCAGACGGTCGAAGAACTGGATCAGAGATTCATCCTCACTCCTGAGAAAGTCAAAGATGCTTACCTGGTCCATCTCATCCAAAAGTTCCAGGATGAACATGATAATTGGTCTATCATAATATTCACTAACACATGCAAGTAAGTTTTCAGTTTCAGAAAAAACCTTGCTGGGTTAATCAATTCTAATTAAGATCAAATCCCTTTCATAATCCTTCCATCTCTCACTGCGTGTGCAGTGGGCATTAATGATACCTTAAATTAGGCAGCTTGTTCACTAACTGACGTAACGGACAAATCCCATAGAGTTATGTTAACCCTCATAGTGCATTCAAAATCTGTATACAAAAATCTAGTATTTTTGCATTCCAGGTCCATTTGGACCAGAAGAATCGTTTTTCAGCTTATTAGCAGCTTCTCATTAATGAGTGAATGTGAAAAAATGTTACCATGTTTTGAATATTAACATGTTATTACCATGTTCAAATATGATGAGATTGATGAGATTATTTGAATACATCATTGTATCATTGTATGTATTTTCTAGGCTTGATTGTGTTTATGGGGTGTAGTCTAACATGTGTTAATGCTTCGTTTAAAAAAAAAAACGCATTATTTTTCACATAATTTACCTTTATTCCACATGAATGAATGGAATTTAATTAAATTCCTTGTCTTTATAATTCAGGGTTGCTCAGAAACAGTCCAAAATTATGAAACCTACATATTTATTTCTAACAAAAACAACCTATTACTCCGAAAAATTTTCAAACAAAACACATTTATTTTACTTGCTTAAATGTCCAGTTTCAGATGAAAAAAGTGATTCATTTTTCATACTGTGATGGTTTGTTAGTAGATGTACATATTCATGTTCATCAACGAAATTCATTCCCAATATGGGGAAAAGGCTAAATATGTTTTTTTGATTTTAAAAAAACTAATTTAACTTCATAGATAATTTAACAAAAATTATTTTGGAGACCTAATGGTACTCAATCCATGTACCTTCTTTAATGGTTAATATCTCTTACAAAACACTTTCAAAAAATTGTTCCCTTACAAAAAACTATGCTGTTTTTGGAAATATTCATGTATCTCACAACCACATTTTCATATGAGGATGCAAACATCTATTACAGATATTGTTAACGTAATTGTGTAACGTTTATGAATGTTCCAGGAACTGTCAGATACTAACAATGATGCTGCGCGAATTCAATTTCCCAACCATCTCCCTGCACTCAATGATGAAGCAGGTAAGTGACAGGCTACGTAGTTAAAATTGATTCTCACTCAGCACCTAATGTCTCTACTAATGGTTTTTATGTTCTTCCATTTTCAGAGACAGCGTTTTGCCAACCTTGCAAAGTTCAAGTCTAACGTCTTTAAAATTCTCATAGCCACAGATGTTGCTGCAAGGTACAGAGAAAACACTTCTCAACATATCTCAGGATTGCTCGTCATCTCTTTGCCATTGTCTAATTCTCTCCACTTTCGTGTATCTGTTCTTATCTAAAGGGGTTTGGATATTCCTACGGTGCAAGTTGTTATCAATCACAACACACCGGGTTTGCCAAAAATCTACATCCACAGAGTGGGACGAACCGCTCGAGCTGGTGAGATATGAAGAGTTAGCTGTAAGAAATAAGAGAGGTTGTGTTAATATTCGTATTACTGTTAAAATAGTTTTTTTTTCGGATCAATTAAGCAGTCCTATTTTCACTTCATAAATGGTACTAGTAGGCTGGAACACTATATTGTCAAATCCACATTCAGAACTGTTTTATGATGTCCTTTTTGTTTTGTCAAGGCCGAAATGGTGTAGCAATCACTCTAGTCACACAGTATGATATCCATCTCATCAGTGCCATTGAGGAACAGAATCGTAAGTTCAAACCTAAATCTGCTTTCTGTTTAAAAAAAGGGCACTTACAAATCTATATATATTCAGGATTGTGAAAAAAACACTGTAAATGTTTGTACGAAATTTCTTGCTGTAAGTGTACATTCGCTTGATTACTGTTTTGTGTGTTTAGAGGCGAAATTAAAAGAGTTTGCTGTTGAAGAGAAAGAGGTGTTGAAGATCCTCACACAAGTCAATGTTACAAGACGACAGTGTGAAATTGTGAGAGATGACGTTTTCAATGTACATGTATTTTATATATAACACGCTGGCAAACTCTTACATTTGTTAATTCTGTTATAGAGACTGGAATCCACTGATTTTGATGAGAAAAAGAAGATAAACAAAAGGAAACAAATGATTCTGGAGGGAAAAGTGAGTCGTTTTATTCTAAATGCATGCTTTAAACATTTATAACCTTTTACACTGTCAGGTGTAGAAAGACTATCAGGAAAAAAATTCAAGTAGTAGCCTGTCTATCAGGATTTTATGATGTGGTGTGTGTATATATATATATATAATATGATAAAACTTATTTAAAAATTAAAAATAATTTTTGTTGTTGTTGTTATTTTAATTTAATTTATTATTACTATTTTATTTCATTTACTTATTTTTTTGACCGCACCTTTCAGGATCCGGATTTGGAAGAAAAAAGGAGAAACGAACAAGAAAAGATCAGAAGAAAAAAGAAGAAACAGAACAAAAAAGAGCCGAAAAAAAACTCTGCAAAAACGACAGCAGTGGATTCTTGAAGAGTTGATATTGTACATTCAGATGTGTGTATATAACATAAATGTGCTATAATTCAATGTATAAAATAATATCTGTGATCAGTATTCCAAAATAAACCGCATTTATGAGCGACTTTGAGTGTGTCCCTAAATAAATAAATAAATGAATATAAAACGATGCAGAAAATATTTAACAGTGGGACTTTTATTTTGATAACTTCCGCTTTCACCTGGAAGTACAACAGTAAACGTTTTGTAGACTACCTTGTGTTGCGAAGAAGATACGTGGTTTAAGAATTTAGTTGATTAAATCTTTATTAGGGATTTAAAAAGACTGATCAGTCGCTCAGCTGACATGGTAAGCGACGTATATAAACTCGCAGGCTAGTTAAACTGAAGCACAGTTGCTGTGTTGAGTAACGTTAGAGGAGTTGTAGCTCAGGTTAGCGGTCGGGATTGCTAATATACTTGCGCTCTGTAAACGTTTCGTATTTAAACGAACGCGTTTTGCACATAGACGTGGGTTTTTGCATTATTAAGCCAGTTACTTCTTGATTTAAAAATAAAACCCGTTACAATTCACTACAGACACATGCGATGCACTTTTGTAGTAAACAGATTTTGGGCTTTCATTGGCCAGTGCCAACAAAGTGTGCTTTATTGTCAGCCAAACAGAAGCACATAGTCTCTGGACTAAATATAACACTTTTATTTTAAACAATATTTACTCGCATCACTAAGAAGTTTTTGAGAATTAAATGACACCAACTATATAATTCATATATGATTAATTCTAGTCTAATTGCTGTTCTTGTGTTTCTTGAGTGCAATCTTTGTGAATGTTTTTAAAATCTTTATTCAGTAGTCACGAGCACCAGCACTCCATTCAGAGCACTGAAGAAAGTTTTCCAGCGCTTTTATATCAAATATTCTAAGCATCACTACCTTTACTGGTTCATTTGATTTCTTCTTCTCTCCTAGCTCCCGTTATCTTTACTGAAGACAGCACAGAACCACCCGATGGTGAGTATGAGGCAGCTCACATCGCCTGCGCTCAGTTAAAGGAACAGTTTACAGAACAGATCTGGAGAAATTTAGCATTCTATCACTTGCTCACCAATGGATCCTCTGCAGCGAATGGGTGCCGTCAGAGTTAGAGTCCAAACTGCTGATAAAAACATCACCATAATCCACAAGCAGAATAACAATTAAGTTAGTCTGCTTTTGTTTTCAGCTGGTGGAGTTAAAGAATGGCGAGACGTACAACGGCCATCTGGTCAGCTGTGACAACTGGATGAACATCAACTTGAGAGAAGTTATTTGCACTTCACGGGTAAATAAAACCTCTTTCCTCGAGATGAAGTGTTCTGTGGAATATTTGAAACAATTTCGATCGCATAAACATGATTGAGCCATTATGGCATTTGCGTCTGTGCTGGAATGTAATGGTTG
>JAFVLL020035862.1:0-109928 GCA_021397915.2 Tor tambroides | reverse complement strand
GATCAGTAGTGGGATCGCACCTGAGAATAGACGTTGCAGTGCAGCCTGAGCGATACAGCGAGACTCAGTCTTTTGTACAAGGGCGTAGAAATTAGTAGGGACGCTAGGGACATGTCTCTACCAATATCCAGCGACTACATAATTGTCCCTGGCTATGCTGTTTTGTGTTCATCTGCTTCTCCCATTTGCTCTTTTTACATTGACCATCACTCTATATAGACTAGCCTATACAATCAGATAGCCTATACTGTAACTCAGTTGGTGACAGTTCAATAGGAAATAAGTTGAAAGCATCCAGTCATCTCACACCATTGAAGTGAATTTTGAATTTATCTATTGTAATAAATATTTGAGAAATGACTGTGGTAGCCTATAGTGAATCAAGATACAAACTCACAAATGCACAATGTTTCCATGTAACGTATTTTGAGCTGCAGCTCGTTAGGCTGTATTAATGAAGTGTTTACTAGTTAGCAGTAAACTGGTTACCTCACCTGTTAGATTTGTGTTGTATCTTATCTTTGGAGTGGAAATATTGATAGGCTATTTTATTTGTAAACATATTTTTTATCGCTTATTTATTTATTAATGTCATAAAACTAGCGAGCTAAGCCAGTAGTAGTACTGACAGTGTCGTGTAAACATGGATAAAGATGCGAAAAGTGGAGGAACAGACAAACCGCTTTTGACTTGAGTCATTTAAGATGGAACCGCTCCGATTGATTTAAACTCGTGATTTCGATTATTTTCACATGAAAAGGAAAACATAACACTAAAATGACACGATTCTAAAGAATACAAGAATAAAAATGAACTACACATTTATTAAAACCATGAAAATATTTGTCTACATCACATTTTCTTCTTGTGTGTTTTCAGAGCTGATATTAACATCAGTCACCAACATTGTGCATATTTGTAACATAGCATCAAAAGAAGATCTGAGGTATAAATGCATGTTAAATAATTAAATGGCCAATAATTATTAGAATATCTAAAAGAAAACTAAATTGTGTATTATGCAGTAAACTCAAATAGTTGTTGCATTGTTTTATCTAACAAAAAGGTTATTGCAGTATGCATTAAAAAAGCTATTGGGACATGTTATCACAATATACAGAGTATGTTTTTACAAAAGGATTCTGCCAGCAGACTAGCTACATTTAAGCTAAAAATATCTTTACTTGGTTCTTGAAGTATCTTCCTGTTATGCAAATTTTTAAGCCAATTAGATTTCACATGAAACATCTTTTAAAGTAATTAGTGATCTCTGTAAATGAAGACTGATGATTTGTGAGCACACATTTGTTTGCTTGCCTTGGGAACCTTCATCCTCTGAGCCATTGTTGACCTTTCACCTTGGCTCATGACCCAGGAACAATGACTGCTCTAAAAAACGCTGGGTCATTCACCCCAACTTTGGGTCAAATATGGACTAACCCAATTTTTTTGTTAAAAATGTAATGTAAAAAAATTAACCCAACAGTTGGGTTAGTCCATATTTGACCCAAAGTTGAGATGAAACAACCCAGCATTTTTTAGAGTGTACATTAGATAAAAACGTACATTTTAAATGGACACCTTTGCAAGAAATAAATTTCAGTAAAACTCTTGAGAATCCATTTAATTCTCAGAACATCAACATGCATTTTCCTGTAAAAAGAAATTTTCAAAAACAAAAGACCTTCAGAGGAAAATGTTTAGCTGTTTAGTTTTCTTCCCTGTGTCATTCCCAAAAATGCTGAAAACCACCAGACAGAAACTTGTGTGTTTGTTTTTCCAGAAGAGCTCATGGTGAGAGAGGCGAATTCAACAGAACAGCACAAGACCTCAAGGTGTGCCACATGTAGCTCTGGGGTCTGTGAACTGGAATTCAACCCGCGTCTGTGGATGCAATTATCGGCAAACAGGGCTTACTACATTAAACACACCAACCCAAATGTGCAGAGAACATGATGTAAGATTTCTGGAATGAATATCAATAGAACAGAATAAAGAAGCTTTTTTAAAATTGTTGTTTTTTCTATAATTGGCCATGCAAAAATCAAATATAGTTCTGTAATATTATCCTATATCTATAATATTATCCTAAATAAATGTGATTTATTTTTAATGGGGGAAAAACAAAGCAGAATATTTTTTGGCAACACTAAGACTTTTTTATAATAAAAAAATTGAATATTTTATTACTGGATATAGTAATCAAACTAATACACTAGCAGCCAAAAGTGTGGACTTAATTTATGTTTCCTGTGACCTTAAAAATATGACCTGTATAGGATTATGCTTTAAATCTGTTTTGCAGACAAATATACATTGTGCTCACATAGGAATTTCTTTTCAAACTTTTTTTTTTCTTTTAAAACGAATGGGCGGAATAGTGAAGGACACACAACCAAAAAGTGTTCAGCATGCATGGAAACTCCTTCAGTGTTGTTTAAAAAGCATCCCAGGATGCACCTAGTGAAGCCGGTTGAGACAATAACTGGACTGTGCAGAGCTGGAATCTACACAAAAAGTTGCAAAATATAATACACATTTCTAGACATATAATTTTTTGACATATGTAGGTTTAAATGAATATTATGAAGTTTCACTGATATATATATATATATATATATATATATGTATATATATATATATATATATATTTTTTTTTTTTTGTTAAATCATATTCCTTCCCCTGTTACCAAAGGTGTATTATTGGAGTTGTAATGTTGTTTGTCTTTTTTATGGTCATTTTAGGGTTTTGTTTTGTCAAAACATCACGCAGAAATGTTTATTAAGTGATTTTCACACTAAGATCATGTTAACAAACACCATTATCTAAGTCTTCTGGCTATACTTTTGAAACAGTGAGTATTTAATGTTTGGTGTTTGGTGTTTGTGTGTGTGTGTGTGTGTGTGTGTGTAATTACAATTCAAGACCTTTACACGTGAAGCTTGTGAAAGGTGTGATCTGTGAACAAGCAGACTGTAGATGACATCAGTGATGTGGTATAAAAGCAGAAGAGACACAGACACTCTCAGAAGCTCAGAGCTGTCGCCCTCCTCCCCTCACTGCAAACAGCATGCTGTGGACTTTCCTGTTCAGCTGCAGCTTTTATCTGCACAGCACTCTGGTTTCTGCTCAAGGAGTATCCAGAGGTGAGTTGACTTCTGCATGTTTGCATTCACTTTCAGTGAAGGAGTAGCACATTCAAATATATTTAAGATTTGCACACCTTTTGCACAATGAACTTCTATTACTTCTCCTGAGGTGACTATAAAATGCATTCTTTTGTTGTTTCTTGTGCATATCCAGGACTTTAAAAATATATATCTATAAGGAAGGACTTTTGTTTATTAAGTTTATTAACATGTTCACTAGAAAGTGCTTTACAGAAAGGATAAATTCTATCAAGTAAAACAAGTCTCTAAAGATTGTGTTGCAAAGCCAAGGCACTCGAGAATTTATATTAAAAAGCCTTTATTATCTCATGGCTTTAAACATTAAAAATAAGTACCAGGTGACCGCACACCTACGCGTTGCGGCTAATATGCCTTCATCAGGGTGAAGGCATATTTGAGTGAAGGCATATTTTTTGCATTTTTGTGACTAAGTCTCTAAAGATTGTTTCAATATTCATATTTCTTGGTTATATATAATGCCCTGTTTGCCCCCTCCTAAATGAACAACTTTATTTTTATTCTAATAATTTTGGAAAGGTTTAAGCTAAGAATCTTTTAACAGATACTGCTTGACGAGTAAGACGAGAACCTGCCATGTGGGCAGATTTTGGTATGTTTTAAAACACATAATAGTGCTGAAGAGAACGTTTACATTATATGCAGTTGCAGACCAACATTTTAAGTGGCCCACCAGGCAAGATGAATAACTTGATAAGTTGAGCTTATGGAAGCCTGGAATGCATATGGAAAACACTGATGCCGCTAATGGAAAGAGCACACTTCCCTTCTGTTTGTCTGCTGGACTGCCCTCTGGGGAGGGGAACCTCTGACAGAAGGCCCTGCTATTACATTTAGAACTAAGATCTTTTTTTAAATTTATATTGACCACAATCGTGAGTGGAGAAAAGCTAAACCTGACCCTTACTGGGACCCTAACCGCAGCTCTAGAGCTAAGAAAGAAATGCACTCAGGTTGATTTGATCATTCTAGTGTTGCTGCTCCTGTGGCTCATAAACCCAGCCTCATAAATCACAACTGCAACAGTTTATCTGCTGTCATAACAACATGTTCTCCCATGAGATTAATCAAAATGAAGCATGATATTTGGATTACATGTTACGGTCATGCCTAAACACAGAAAACGGGATCCAACATTAGCCCCTGCCAAGGCGACAGACTTGGACTGGGCTTTGCTATTCACAAACACACAGAATAAACAGTCAAAGTTAGTGAATTCTTGGCAAATTACTCTTAATACAGTTCCTGACTGATATAATGTCAGATTCTGAAAAATCATCCACAGGGCCTGCAGGAAAAGTCATTATATTTTGAGTGGAGCTTTATATGCATGAATCATGAAACCGTTATGTTGTTTGAATGTAGTTTACTGTTCATACAGTCTTAAAGGGAAAGTTCACCCAAAAATGAATCGGTTTTTCACCCTCATGTCATTCCAAATCTGTCTTTATTATGCAAAAGGAAGATATTTAGCAGATTCTCTGAGGAGTTCCAAAAATAATAATAACTATAAAAGTGTCATAAAAGTGCTTCATGCTGTATTCCAAGCCATAACAGAATGAATCTGAATACAATATTGCTGAAATTCTTGACTTGGATTAAATGGTGATTATTTAATGGTGAGGGACCTAGGCATGTGACTAAATCATATTTGTAATTCTATATTGTTACTACAGATGGAGAGATTATTAAACAGATTAAAGGCACAAACCAGGAGCTTGCTGAAATCAAAGAACTACTGAAACAACAGGTAAATCATCTAAAATACTGAAGAGGATGTTATTGCATGTTCTCGGGTTGAATAACTTTGTATAAAACCTCTGCTATCCACTCTCACATAAATATATTTTCATAACATTGAAGCCTTTTAAAGACCTAAATCACATTTTAGTTCTTACACATTCTTACATAATACTGAACTCTTTACAGATCCAGGAAATTGTTTTCCTGAAGAACACGGTTATGGAGTGTGAAGCCTGTGGTGAGGAATTCTAAGCTTATGGTTGCGTTAGATTCATAATTGAGAGTGTATCTGCTAAAAGTCACATATTCTTTCTCTCATGTCCCACTGTAGGCATGAGACCAGTAGATCCAGTGGAGTCTTCATGTGTTCCCAACCCCTGCCACCCTGGTGTAGAATGCATAAAGACACCCAGCGGTGTGAAGTGTGGTCCGTGTCCAGAGGGAATGACAGGAAGTGGAAATCACTGTACAGATGCTGATGAGGTGAGTGGGCTGTCTGAGCTGAATTAGGGAGAATTCCAGACGTAAGTGAGCATTCCTATGCCCTGCTCACTCTGATGGACAGAGCCCTTGAGGGGAGCATAGCAATAGTGTCTCATATTGAAGCTGCTTGTAACACACTTAGCAAAGGAAGTGATGAAAGTCAACGTGATCAAAGATTTTAGATATACCAAGATGATGCACTCATATTATGAATGGGAGAAAGTGCAATGCGCAAATATGGCGGAACAAATCCTGCCCATAAATAAATGAGCCTGTCGCCAGGTGGAAATTGAACAAATCAGTTGAATTAAACAGTGATATGCCACCACCTATCTCCACCTGGAGTTTCTTTCTATTAAAAAATTTAAATGCACGGTGAATATCCCTGTTAAAAAAAACAGCATATGCTGGTTAGGTATGTTTTAAAGCATACCTAACCAGCATATGGCTGCTGGTTTGAGCTGGTCCTTAGCTGGTCATGAGCTGGTTTAAGCTGGTCCTGAGCAGGAGCTAGTTGCTTAGGACCAGCTAAGGATCAGCACATGACCAGCTAAGGACCAGCTTAAACCAGCTCAAACCAGCAGCCATGCTTCAAAACATACCTAACCAACATATGCTGTTTTTTTCAACAGGGATGTATGTCATTTATTACAATATACAAACAATATAACAAAATAACTTCATTTTTTTATATATATATGTAAAGTCAAACTCTAGCACCAACTAGCTTTAAAATGATTGTCCTTAAAGGGTGCAAAAACACCATTTGGAATTCATCCTTTCTGAGTTTTTGTGGTACAGTGTGGCATATTGTCTCTAAAAGTTTTTAAAGAACAGATATTGGTAACATTTTATTTTGATAGTCCACTATAGACATTCTACTATATGTAACTTTGCAGCTACATGTCAACTAAAAGTCATAGAGACTGTCTGCTTAAATATCTACAAACACTTTATTTTCAACAGACACTCTTCTGTTGACTATAAGTAACTTTGTAAGTACATGTCAACTTATTCTACTAACTCTATCCTAACAATCTACCAATAGTCTAATTAGAGTTAGTTGACATGTAGTTGCAAAGTTACTTATAGTTTGTAGAATGTCTAAAGTGGACTATGGAAATAAAGTGTAATCCAGATATTATTTTGTACTTTACAGTAGACTAAGATTTTTTGTTCTCTACTGTTTTTTTTTTTTGGTGTACAGTGTACTGTAATGCCATGTCACATGGGGGTGAGGTGCATTAACACGTCACCTGGTTTCCGCTGTGGCCCCTGTCCCGCTGGGTACACGGGCCCCCAGGTGCAGGGGGTGGGACTCGCCTATGCATCTGCCAATAAACAGGTATCATTTTTCTATGGAAATCTTTCAATTCAAATTCAAGCAATCAATAGATAAAATGTTTGAAATGAAATGTAAATTCTTGTATGCAGGTGTGCACAGACATTAATGAGTGTGAGAACTCAAATGGAGGCTGCGTGGAGAACTCCAACTGCATCAACACACCAGTGAGTGATGTATTATGTTTTGTTAGTCGCAGAACCAGAGAACCGTCTGTTCTGATTCACAAACCCCCCAAAAATGGTTCTTTCTGGATACACTGTAAAAAAAGGACTTCTGCCAGTAGTTACCTCAAGGGGCTATTTCTACCTCACTCTAAAAATGACTTTTATAACTGAATGAGGTCATATTAAAGAATACTTTGGCTTAAATAAAACCAGTTAATTTAGATGTGACCACACGAAGCACAATTTTATGTTACTGAATCCTTTTTTACAGTCAAAGACATGGGGGAAAACAACAATGCAAAATGCAACTAACCATATAATCATGCATTTAGGACAGCAGAATATAAATGCTAACGGAGAGCCAAACATGACATGCAGAAAAAATTAGATATCATGGCCACAAATTAAGAATTCATTCCCATGATTTATTTATTTGTTCCCTTGTTCTGAGTAAATCGTAGCCACGTTTTATTAATTCTCTCATTTTAGATAAATGATGTCCATGTTGTAGTAATTCAGTCCCTTGTTTAAGTAAATCGTGACCATGTTGTCAAGTCACTTTTATTTATATAATTCTGCATTCAGTACTAATTGTTTCAAAGCAACTTCACAGTAATAAACAGGAAAATAATAATGATGCAAAGTTCATCAAATAAGAGACAAATTGAAACTTTCCTTTAAAGCAGCTCTGTCATTATAGCTAAATCATGGTCAAGTTGTACTAGTCATGGCCACATTAGTACAACATGACTATGACTTAAAATATGAGGCAAAAAGTAAAAATAAATAAATAAATAAAGGGAACAAATGATTAAGTTCTGGAAACAAATTCATAATTCATGACCACAATATCAATAATAATTTTTTTTTTTATGATGTGTTGTGCGTTCAGAGTTGATCTTATGCATATCTCTGTTGTAACAAGTGGTTATTTGAGCTACTATTGGCTTTCTATCAGCTCAAACCAGTCTGGCCATTCTCCCTTGACCTCTATATCAACAAACCATTTTGCCCACAGAACTGCCACTCAGTGGATATTTTCTCTTTTTGAGTACATTCTCGGTTAACCTGGAGATAGTTGTATATAAAAATCCCAGTAGATCAGCAGTTTCTGAAATTCTCAGACCAGCTTGTCTGGCACCAACAACCATGCCTTGTTCAAAGTCACTTAAATCTCCTTTCTTTCCCATTCTAATGCTCCGTTTGAACTTCAGCAGAGCATCTTGGTGTTACATGCCTTTATCCTTAAAAATGTGAACATAACTGTGTAAGGTAACATAAAAGGAACCAGACTGCATGAAATACCAGTTACAGATTTGATATTGTGTTAGGTCACCACGACATAAAAACTAACCATATCAGTGGCGAGCCACTGGTCTACAACATTTGAGAAATGGATATCAATCAGTTGGATCATCTTCCTTTCCATTCTCCTTGTTTATGTGAGTCGTTGTGTGTTCATGACAGGGCTCTTTTCGCTGTGGCCACTGCAAGGCTGGTTTTGTTGGGGATCAGGTGAAAGGCTGCAAACCTGAGCGGGCCTGTGGTAATGGTCAGCCCAATCCTTGCCATGCCAGCGCAGAATGCATTGTTCACCGTGACGGACAGATTGAATGCGCAGTAAGTCAATGATCATATTTCACACGTGAAACACATGGCCTACATGGTTTAACTGATATAATCTGCTTTAGTGTGGAGTTGGATGGGCAGGGAATGGATACTTATGTGGAACGGACACTGATATTGATGGCTTCCCTGATGAAAAGCTGGAATGTGTGGAAAGAAACTGTGCAAAGGTAAAAAATAAGAACATGAATAAAAATGTATTGCACTAAGCATTAATACTAAGTAAAGTACTAAAATATTCTCTCAGTGGTGGGATCTCAATAAAATGTTTTTTTTAGGACAACTGCCTCACCGTTCCAAACTCTGGCCAAGAGGACGCAGACAAGGACAACATTGGTGATGCATGTGATGATGATGCAGATGGAGATGGGATACTAAACACAGAGGTCAGAGGTCACCACACCTTAATTAAATGCAGTGGTATTATATCACCAGATATAAGTAATCAAAATCCTGCATGTGAAGTGCACAGGGGACTCAACTCCTTCTCCTTGCCTTCTCTATATATGATATGTGTGATAAAAAAAATTGGCCTGAGAAGGAAGTCTTAGAAGGTTGCTGTCTACCTTTTGGAACAGACTTCATGTTAGGATTATGGCCAATGCTGTCTACGTAGGCAGCTCACTAAGATACTAAGAACTAGGGGTGGGCGATATGACCAAAATCTTATATCAGGATATGAGTAATTTTATTTCACAATAACAATATATATCACAATATAGTTATTTTTGCTTTAAATAAGGTCTTTAGGAAATCAACATTTCTGATACCATAGAAATTTCAGAATTCTTGTCACCAGTGTCTATATCACACACACAAAAAAACTAGTACTAGCATAAAAAAACTCACTGAAGACAAGTAAGCAGTCAGTGATTAAATAAAAATAAGAAACTAATTAGAAGCAATAGGACAAAAAAACTACAGTAGAACAAAAAAATAAGAAATGCTACATACATTGTATGAAGTAATCAAATGTATAAAAACACTGCATATTCTTCACTGAGTAAATTAAATATATATTTCTTCTTAATAAAGTTATAAAAGTGTTGTCTGTTGTCTGATTAACATGAATGACAGACTGCAGGAATATTAGACTGCTGTCACTTCAAGAGCTGCCTGGATCTAGTATACTGTTACACGTGTGGTTTTCTGTCTCAGCTGTTTGCTTGAGCGTGCCTCTCAGACAGTGCGCACATATAGCAAAATGAGTTCTCTTTTGCTTCTGATTGCATTTCAACGGCTTAAAATCACTTGTATTTAAACCGCAATCCTCAAAAACGCGTGCAAACGATATGTTTTCGTGACCCCGTAGCATAGCGACATCACATGAGCATGTGATTGAGACGATAGTCCAAAATCTCTACCGGTTAATCGTGTCTATATAATCGTGTATATAGCTAAGCCCACCCTACTAACTTCTCATGACCTTCTTACTGTTTACTTCACTGATAGGACAACTGTGTGCTCGTCCCCAACGTCAATCAGAAGAACATTGATCAGGATGATTATGGAGATGCTTGTGATAATTGCCGTCTGGTAAAAAACAATGACCAGAAGGACACCGATAGCGATGGTCAGGGTGATGAATGTGATGATGACATTGATGGGGATGGTAAGACTTCAGATGTTTCCTTCATTGGGATAAAATGAACATTTGTATTGGTCAAACTGAGATGATGTGTTTTGCTTTCCAGGAATCAAAAATGATAAAGATAATTGCAAAAAGGTGCCTAACCGTGACCAGGTAGATAGAGACGGTGATAATGTTGGTGATGCTTGTGACAGCTGTCCCTATGTCCGCAACCCAGATCAGGTCTGATTAACACCTTATGCTCTCTGGAGGTGGAATCAAACCAAGAAATTGAGGCATTATGTAAACCATAATTCTCCTTCTTTCTGCCACAGATGGATGTGGATAACGACTTGATTGGCGATCCTTGTGACACGAATAAAGATAGGTATTACATCACTCCAATTGGTGATTCTCATTGGTCACATCTCATAATCAGAATGTTGATTCAGTGCTTTGGTTTCTATCATCAGTGATGGAGATGGGCATCAGGACTCTCGAGACAACTGTCCTGCAGTTATCAACAGCTCCCAGCTGGACACGGACAAAGATGGCATTGGAGATGAATGTGATGATGATGACGACAACGATGGCATTCCCGATCTCCTTCCACCCGGTCCGGACAACTGCCGTCTGGTTCCAAACCCACTGCAGGAGGACTTTGATGGTCAGGCTTTAATGTTTGGAAACCTCACTTTACATCAAACGGCTGATATTAATCCCATTATTCTGAATAAAATAATCTCCTGTTTAAAAGACGAGCTTAAGTTGTGATTTGGATGATGTCCCTAATATGGAATGCTGGAGTCCCTACCAGCCTTCTTAAATAGTTTAACTGAAAAGACTTGATCGACCAGCTTGACCAACTAACCAAAAACAAATTTGAAATTTATTCGGATCTAATTTGTTCCTTTCAGCTTGGAAATGGATCTTTAGTCATTTTCTGATCTTGCTGACTCGTCAAATCACAGTCATCCACATCATTCTCTTGACTTTTGGCTTGCAGGTGATGGAATTGGCAACGTTTGTGAGAATGACTTTGACAATGACACGTATAGTGACATCATTGATGTTTGTCCTGAGAACGCTGAGGTCACTCTCACCGACTTCAGAACCTATCAGACTGTGGTTCTGGATCCAGAAGGAGATGCGCAGATCGATCCAAACTGGGTGGTGCTCAATCAGGTCTGTCCGCTTCTTTCTGCCTCGTTGAGATTTTGCACTCAAAGTTCTCACAAAATAAACTTTATCAAGGAATGCTTATCTTTTTCAACAGGGAAGAGAGATTGTTCAGACCATGAACAGTGATCCTGGACTGGCTGTAGGTAAAAAACTATAGCATCCAAAGTTGCAAATTTAACTTGTGCACAAAACTGAAATATCACATAAAATCTTTGCGAATACGCACCGTTTCCATCCAAGAGAACAAAAAAAAAGTCACTTCCTGATATACTGGCACTAAATATCAGTAAGCAAAAATAGAATTTAGTAACACTGAATATAATAATTTTCATATATATAATAAATGACTTGTGCCTCAGAGTGAGCAGACAAAATAAATGCAGTCATTGCTTTCAGAGGTGGAAGAAGCCAATTATACAGAAACTCTTTGACGACAGACTTTGCGCGGGCATTTAAGAATGACCACAACAATATTTCAGATGCTGTGCAACAAAATCGGTCCACTGATTAGTCAGGTTATGCCATCCCATGACTTTTTTGATGCGCATGGAGGGATTTATTCGGCAAATGCGTTTCCATCTCCCATTATTCACATTTACCCTTTTTCACACAAGTCAAAAAACTCTTCAAGTGAGCGTAAAAACTTTTTTTGGATTAAGGGATTTTTTTTACTTGTTTCTGATGCGATACCTCAAAATGTGCATAAAAACAGGGCAATGGAAACACCTTATGACAAGAAAAACAAAAAATTAATGTGCTGTCAAAAGTTTGTTCCAAGCTTGTTTCCTTTTGGTTACAGGCTACACAGCATTTAATGGTGTGGACTTTGAAGGGACGTTTCATGTGAATACTGAGACGGATGATGACTACGCAGGCTTTATCTTTGGCTATCAGGACAGCTCGAGCTTCTATGTGGTGATGTGGAAGCAAGTGGAGCAGATTTACTGGCAAGCCAATCCTTTCCGAGCTGTAGCTGAGCCTGGCATCCAGCTGAAGGTGTGATCTGGTTTCTTTAATTCCAGACTAACAACTCATTTCATTTCTTATATATAATACTTGTTTCTGTATTTTGTCGGCAGGCAGTGAAATCAGACACGGGACCTGGAGAAAACCTACGAAATTCACTCTGGCACACAGGTGACTCGACAAACCAGGTGAAACTCTTGTGGAAAGATTCCAGAAATGTTGGCTGGAAAGACAAGACCTCATACCGCTGGTTCCTGCAGCACAGACCCCAAGAAGGCTACATCAGGTATAATCAGATTGGACGATGTTCCATCTGGAAATCATCCTTTCATTGCAATATTGTCCTATGCATGTTTAGGTAAATACTCTGCATATCTTGCACACAGGGTTCGGTTCTATGAAGGTCAGCAGATGGTAGCAGACACAGGAATTATCATCGACACAACCATGAGAGGAGGCAGATTGGGAGTTTTCTGCTTCTCCCAGGAGAACATCATCTGGGCCAACCTGCGCTACAGATGCAACGGTCAGTTCTTTTAATGAAATACCATTTACACACATTAAAACCGGAAACAACTGTACACTGACTCAAAGAGCCAACAAATTTCCACGTAATATGAATTCCCAACAATCACAAAGTTCTACACATCCTCGGCCGCTTGTGTGTTCATTTATTTATTTTGGCTCATTTGAAAACACACTATATGAACAAAAGCACTGGGAGACACACCTCTTAATAACTGAATTCAATCAGACCCTTTTCCACAGATGTCTAAAATAAATCACCTAGCTATGCAGTCTGTATTGACAAACATTTGTGGGAAAAAATGAAAAGCTCAGTGAATTCAATCTTGCTATGCCACCTTTGTGACAAGACAGTTTGTGAAATTTCACCCCTGCTAGATATTCCACGGTCAACTGTAAGTGGTATTATTGGAAAGTAGAAGCATTTAGGAATGGCAGGAACTCAGCCATGAAGCAGAAGACCATGTAAACTCACAGAGCAGGGTCAAAAAGTGCAGAGGTACATGGTGCATTAAAGTTGCCAATAAACTGCTGCTTCCATAGCTGAAGAGTTGCAAACTTCCACTGGCATTAATATCACAACAAAAACTGTGCGACGGGAGCTTAATAGAATGGATTTCAATGGCAGAGCAGCTGCATGCAAGCATCACATCACCAAGGGTCAGGTAGAGTGGTGTAAAACACCACCACTGGACTCTGGAGCAGAGGAAACCTGTTCTGTGATGAGTGACGAATCATGCTTCTCTGTTTAGCTGTCTGATGGTCGAGTCTGGGTTTGGCGGATGCCAGGTGAACGTCAACTGCATGACTACACTGTGCCAACTGTAAAGTTTGGTGGAGAGGGATAATTTGGTGGCTGTTTTTCAGGAGTTGGGCTAGGCTCCTTATGTCCAGTGAAGGAAAATCTTGATTCTTCTATTCTAGCATGACTGTGCCCCAGTGCACAAAGCAAGGACCACAAAGACGTGGTTGGATGAGTTTGGTGTGGAAGACCTTGACTGGCCCACACAGAGCCTTGACCTCAACCCATTGAACACGTTTGGGATAAACCGGAATGAACTAGTCCAACATCTGTACCTGACATCACAAATGCTCTATTGGATGAATGGGAAAAAATTCCCACAGAATCTTGTGGAAAACTTCCCAGAAGAGTGGAAGCTGTTGCCACAGCAAGTCCATATTGATGTCTATTGCTGCGTCCCAATACGCATACTATCTCTCCTAAATAGTATTCGAAAATAGAATTAGTATGTCCCAAATTGTAGTATGTTGAAATGAATATGCCAAAGATTCCCAGATGGTCTACTACTCCTGATTAGATTTCATGCAGATTGATGCACACTCTAATGACTAATATTGCCCACAACACATTGCGCATTTGACAAGGATTCAATTAGAACTACAAACATGCATAAAAAGTGTTAAAAACTGCAAACATGGTGGATATGTAAGACCGACGGACAGGTAGTGAAAGGGGTTTGATGAAAAAATATTTATTTGATGTTATCCACATTATATTTCATCTGCAGCAACATTGAACAGTTATGATAAAGTAGTATGACCCAAAGCTATACTATTCTGCTACATACTCAAAAGTATGTACTTTTTCTTCGCAAAACGAGTACATACTTTTAGGGTAGTATAAGTAGGCAAATTGGGATGCAGCATATGTATTTAGAATGGAAAACTCCTTGGTAGCGTAATGTGTCCCACTCCCAGTAGTTTTGTTCATACAGTGTACCTCAAGCTGCCAACAGGAGTATAGTACTCCCAGATCTGCTGAACACGTAAGTTATCATGAAATGGAAATTCTATTTATATTCTGCTTTATTGATACACATTCCAGGTCTTTTAGCATGATTCATTGGAGCATGTTATTCCAAATTTATGACAGAAAGTAATCATTTCACAGTCTTCTTCGGGTGGCCTCACTTTTCATGATCCAGTTTCCAATTTTCTTTGAATTTTATATAGATGTTAAAGAATCCAGCAGATTTTTTTCTTGAAGTCAGCGAAGAATCACCTCATCTGGGCCTGCTCATTTTTGTTTTTTTATCTAAACTAAATATGTTACGAGTATTAAAATTCAAAATACATCTTTGTTATGAGAATTGACAAATCATCTGGCTATATTTGTTCTTTAAGATACAATCCCTGGAGAATTAGACATTCTAAAGCCAGCAAACTGGCTTTTTGAACCCAAACTCAACAGTTCTTTTTTTACAAGATTAATGAATGTGAGCTGTATATTTCTGTCATGTGTGTCATATTTTATACTCCATTTTTTTATACTTTGTGAACAGTAGTAGAGCTTTCCTCATAACCCCCTAATGACAGACATAAATTGATGACACTGCATTAGCACTGAGAATTTAAATATATATATGTATTTTAAAAACACGTACAGAAATACAGGTTACAAAATATAAATGATATAACAAGAAGGCTCTGATATATGCAGCTGAGACATCATGCACATCCATATTTAGCTTTTTTTTTTTCTGAGAAAGGAAAAGGACCAGCAAAACGACAAAGACGAAATCAGTTCCTTCTACAATCAGTTACCACAAATAGGAGACAAAGATGACCACACCAGCACAGCGACTATAGAACAGGGCGTCTGGATAGATCCAACCCAATAAAAGCTCTAGACAACCACAAATTATATGTCCTAATATACCGTTAACTCCAATAAAGAGCGAGCACTGTTTATGCTCACAAATTGAGAGATCACAAAGATTCAGAGCAAAGATCAGAACCAACTACCGAGCGTTTCGCTTATGTCACCTTACTACCTACAAACCTGCCTTAAGTGAGATGACAGTTGACGAAATCAAAAATATTATCTTTACAGAAAGAAATCCACGTAGATGGCACTTAGTTTATGCTAATGCTATGATTTAAGGGGAAGGGTTGTTATACTGCTCAGCTCTATCCTATGGGTCACTATCGGTACGTTTTTAGAAACAAATACATCCCATCTAGTCAGCTACGTCCTTATTAGTCTTAATGGTACGGACATGGTAATCATGGTCACTAACTGCTCAGCAGTTCTATTAAGGCTTAAAGGGGAATTTACGCTAAAGGGGGTTTGCTCTCACACGAATAATCAGGACACAAATGAACGATTCCAACGTATGCGTAAGTGCCGTTAGCTAAAACCGCTCCAGTTTGGCTGCATGCTGCATGTGCATCAACAACAGAATATTTGACCAATAAACACATGCAGTCTGCCCACATCTCCTAATGTTTCACAGGTTAAAGCAACAAACAGACTGAGCCCTTTTTTCAGTTTGCATTGGGAAGTCACATATATATATATACGCTTCCAGAATTGTTTTCCCTCTGAATTATCAGTGCAATACAGAAAACGGTTCACAAAGAACACCTTCACGATAAACCGGGGTGGGGGGAACGCATGTACAGGGTCGAACAGTCGGCATTCTCAGAAGGTAAAACAGTCCAAGTTTCAAGAGCAAAGCCGCGGCTGAAGTTTCCAGGAGCAGCAGCCAGAAGATTTAGAAGAAATGCACATACATCAGTATGAAAGCTGCCGTATCTTTGAGATTTCTGACAGGATTTTGGACGGAAACCCAAGATGCAAGGGCCGAGCAAATCAACAGGGAAATCAAATCAAACATGCTACAATCGTGATGAGCGGAAAAATGCTACCGTGACCGAAAACAAACGGGAAAAGCCCAGCAACGTAATAGATCAGGAGAAAAAAACAATAGTGCTTTGGTCAAGCATTGTCAAGCAGGTCATTTGGTGTAATGCACTATCCCATAAATACATTCTGTTCCTAAACATGATCATAGACGTGGTAAAATGACACCACTAGCATTAACTAATACATGCACTGTGTCTCGGGGGTCTATATTGGTTAATGTGCAGTGAATCTTTTAACTGGAATCAGCCAAGCTAATGAAGACTTCATACCAAAAAGCTAACGAATACCTCGTTCTAAAGGTTTTTTCTCATTTTGACATGCAGTCATCATATTCCAGTGATAAGCTTTATGTACACTATTTTCAGAAGAGAAATGCGCTCATGGTAAACATATAAAAAAAGGATATTCTGAATGGCACAGTTTGAAGAAAAACTGAAGCGAGTATTGCAGTTGTCGTCTTAACGTCTGAATAAACTACAGCCAATCCCTATTCCTATTCAACCAGAAATATTCCAGATTGTTGGTTGATTAACGCTTTTAGATTGCATAGGAATCACAAATTGGATTTGCACAGTTTTAAGAGTTATTATTTCCTTCAAGGACCCAGATGACCAAAATGTATCTGGCTGAACCAAAATGACTAAAACTTTAGCAGGAAACATCTCGATCGATTGCCAAAAACGTCACCTTGCTATTCGTCCCCTGTATTATAAACGTGTTGTTTTTAGATTGGCAAGTTAGATACAGTGGGGTCCAAAAGTCTGAAAATGACAATACTTAACTTTAAAAACAAAAAACAAAAACATTATCTATGGAAGCTTGTTTTCGCCATAGGATAAAAAAAAATGTAAAAGGTAAAAGTGACTTTTTATCTCACAATACTGACTTTTATTCTCTAAATTCTCAGTTTATTTCTCGCAATTGTTTTTTCTGCCACAAAATAAAAGAATAATAAAGGTACTTGCGACTTTTTTTCCTCACAATTTTATATCTCGCAGTTGTAAATTAAAATCTTTTTTTTTTTTTAATTGCTAAATAAAAAGTCAGAATTATGAGATATAAACTCACAATTGCTTGAAAAAAACTGAGATTGTCAATTTTTTTTCTTTTTATTCCACGGCAGAAACAAGCTTCCATAATTATCAACGTACCATTTTTGACTAAAACTAAATAAAATTTCAAAATTCATATTTGAATCTCAGTATATCTTTCTTATTGTTCCCTTTGCTTCATTGACAGTATATACACAATCATCATCATTTTCTTTGTTTTTAATCATTTTCATTCCAGGTTTGAACAAAAAAAGCTGTGTTTTTTGGACCCCACTGCATTTAGAGATCATAACTGTGTCACTGAATTGTAAATGAGTGATTCCTTAATTCCTTCCTGTAGCACTGGGGGGGAAAAACACATCACTTGATCAAGGTGCGACAGGGCTTGAACATACGCATGGGAATGACAAACACAAACTCTCGTAAACAGCACAGAATAAGGAGCATTACTCTCCCCAAGACATCAGCTTCACAACAGAACCTTGAGTTAAGATTGGCAGTACAAGTACAAACTGTACAGCATTCAATACTAAACAAAATGGCATTGTTAAAACAAGGATATCGAGAGGAGAACACTTCGGAGACGATTAGAAAAACACATTAACAGTTAAAAACAGCATTTTGTTCATGTAAGGCAAAATCAGGTCCTCTCACAGTGAAGTGTTCAGCAGGTTTCTGCAGCAGCTCGAGGGTCACATATTTACCGACCACCGTTGAAGCGTACATTTCAGCCACAACAGACCTTCAATTCGAATAAATAACGTATTTGCGTACAGAAAGTCACACGACAGTCCACAAAACCACCAAAAGATGGGTCACATTTCTATCGAGAGACTGCTGTCCTCCTGCAAAGAATGATACCGAAACACCGACTGTGACATCTTGAGATGTTTGGATGATACAACAAATGCCAGCAAAACGAAATGTCAATGGAAGCCATTTTGTAAAAGCAAACTCTATGCCTTCCGGTGTACAATGAGCAACGCTCCCTTAAACCCTTGATACACAATCTGGGGGAGTAGTGCTCCTTACATAAATATGATTAAATAATATATATTTATATCTATAATTAAAAAAATAAATACAATCTAAATAAATAATGTCAATTTCACACACACTTCATCACACAGATGGATAGTTCTTCAAAGACATGGCATAGTTATGTAAACTTTAAAAAAAAAAAAAAATTAGATAACATTTGGCAATTCACTTAGAATGGAAATATGAATTAATAAACATGGGATGATTCATAAAATCAAAAAGATAAACGACCAAAAAGGAGTAAACAGAAAATGCACATTGGCGACTAACCAAAACATGAATCGGTGAAGAGAGTGGATGGTGGATGGTATTGCGCATTGGAAACTATCCAGTGTGGATACAGCACTTCCACCTCCACCACCCCCCCCAAGCCCTTGCCGCCGCCTCCACCGGCCCCTGGCCACGAGCGGTTTGGCAGCATGCTGTTATGTGGGTGGTTGGGGGGATGTGGACGGCCACTGACCAGATGGTGAACAGAGAAGCCATGCAGCGGAGTGTCTGGCTTCGAAGTGCATTCACAGCTTCACAGTCGATCCATGCGGAAGGTGTCTTCAGTGGCTGGGTCGGCGAGAACCATGTCTGGGTCGTTGAGCATGTGCAGTCCGTCCAGCGTCAAGGGGTCGATCTTCAACTCATCCAACGGGAACTGAGAGTCCGCGTCAAAGCTGACGTCGCCAACGCTAGCCAACGAGCTGGTGAGCTCTTTGGAGAGACTGGGCGGAGATTCTCCCGTCACTAATGTGAGACAAATCAAACTGTCAGCTGAAACGCCTATTCTTGGGAACAGCCCTGCTTTTAAACGCACACCTCTAATTTGTCGTCTCTAAGACAGATAGCATAAAGCAGTTAAAGAAGTCAATGCACGCTGATGTAAACATCCTGTTCCTCCTGAAACTTGTACCAATATAGACCAATGTTTCTCAAAGGGGGCAGTGAACATCTGGGGCGCCAGAGGCAATATTTTTGAAAGGGGGCGTGTGTTTATGGTGAGTTGACACCAGAACCTTTGGACTTGTCCGAATATCCACACTTCCAGTCTTTGCACGTGACCACTTGTCTATTTACATGATGTATTTCCTGCATTTGGCCCAAGTGTTCAAGTGGGCGTGAAGACGTGTGTAGAACTTTTCATTAGCCTATCTGAAAGTGTTGTAAAAATGCAAGTGTTTACAGAGCTTTATTTTGAGTTTCGATACTTAAAATAAACATCTAAATGTTCAGTCGTCCCTATTACAGATGCAGTTTAGTAAATGTGCTTCTTCTAATTAAGCGATAAAAAGCAGTTGCAAATGTACAAAATACACACCAATAAAACTGTTTGTTTTACTACCAAACTGTATGTAATATCCAGTTATTATTAATATTTAACTTACACTGGACAGGTTTCCGCAACATCTCGGCAAATACTGCTTCGGAGCATGACGGATTTAGTGTGCGTTAAAGGGTTAGTTCACCCAAAATTCTGCCAGAATTCTAGTCATTAATTACTCAACTTCATGTCGTTACAAACCCGTAAGACCTTCGTTGACTTCGGAATACAAATTAAGATATTTTTGATGAAACCCGAGAGCTTTCTGACCTTGAATAGACAGCAACGCAACTACCACGTTCAAGGCCCAGAAAGGTAGTAAGGACATTGTTAAAATAGTCCATGTGACATCAGTGGCTATGAAGCTACGAGAATACTTTTTGTGCACAAAGAAAACAAAAATAGCAACTTTATTCAACACCTGCGTCAGCAGCACCACACGCATGTGTCGTGATACTCTTGTGAACACGCGGTGAAGACTGACACAGAAGAGAAGAAATCGTTGAATAAAGTTACTTTTGTTGTTATTCTCGTAGTTTCATAAAATGAAGGTTGATCCACTGATGTCACATGGACTGTTTTAACAATGTCCTTCCTACCTTTCTGAGTCTTGAACGTGTCAGTTGCATTGTTGCCTATGTAGGGTCAGAAAGCTCTCGGATTTCAATAAAAATATCGTAATTTGTGTTCCGAAGATGAACGAAGGGTTTGGAACGACATGAGGGTGAGTTTAATTTTGGAAGGAAGGGGGACTACTCCTGTAATTACTCAGATATGTTGTTCATTGAATGGGCAGTCTTCATAGAAACTCATTCAGGGCTTAATAGTTGGTTTAGCTTAATGAATTTTGTATTTTAACGAAAGCCAATAACTATAATTACTTTGAGCCAAATGTAAGCAAACTGACATCTGGTTATGGTGTTGCTCTAAGTTCAATTGGAATTTAACTAGCTGTTATCTACTGATAAACCACTATTATATAGACGCATGACAGCTCAGCTAAAGTGATTAAATGTAAAAAAACAAAAATGCAGTCATTACATTACCAGTGAAAGTGCTTGGGAAACGCTGAAATAAATGGAGTTTAGTGCTGGAAATATTCAGTGCTTGGAACTATTGGCTGCCCCATGACACGTTACTTCTGCAAAAGCTGATTTCACTAAAACTAGAAATGTAAGAGAAATCATTCGGTTTTCTGTTGGAATAATTAATAAGAATGCTTCTTGTGTGTGGGCGTTAAAGGACGTGGATAATGGATAGACCTAAAAAAATGCCGAGAGGCACAGGTATAGATAAAGTGCAATTAAAAATGTACCTCTGTGACATCTCTTGGAAAGACATTTGCATAGAGAAGTTGATGTTGAAGCAAAATACACACAATACCTGTGAGAATGATGTTGGGGATGTTGCCATGGCTACTGTAACCGAGCTGCTGCGCGTCCTGCTGACTGCCGTGGCTCCCGGTTAGACCCATCATGGCTGCCTGTGTGTAGTTCAGCGTTGAACAGTGACTAGAGCCACCCGGATTCTCCATCATGTTCATGTTGAACTGCTCCAGCTACACCATCAGCATTAGAAAGTTTTAAGCTCATTTGAACAATAAATGAAATTAAAATTGTAACGCAGCATATTATACATACATACATACATGCATACTTATTCATTCATTCATTCATTCACATACATACATGTGTCAAAGACGTAAAGACGTCTGCATCAAAAGAAATTTACAAAAATGATTTTATGTCCATAGAAAGCACATTAAATGTAAGTACAGTGTCTACTTTTAAGGTTTTAAATATGTTTTTGGAGAATAAAATGTCAAAATTTGGTTGAAATAATGTTACATTGTCATTCAGTGTAACACAACATTTATGTAAAAAAAACAAAACAAAAAAAAACAACAAGCTTATTTTGACTTGTACATATTAAAATATATAAAAGTATAAGGAAGCATATTACATTTTATTGTGTTTTAAATGAGTAAAAAATTCTTACTGACAAATAGGCAAAACCTAGGATAGTGGCAAATTTTAAAAATGTAAAATTACAACTAATTAGTATCTGGGGTGAAAGTAATTAGTCTTTTAATATGTCATAAATTTAATATGTCTTCTGTAAATCAGGGAAAAATGTACGATATTTATTTTGTGCTCAGAAAAACAAAATTCTAATTGAATTAAACAGAAAACTTTTTAATTTTGGGGGGGGGGGGAACAACAACAATTAGAGCAGTATTACACTTATTGTTTTTATGCTTAAACCCTTTTTCGTCTTTGACCCACATACACACATAAGACATACATACAAACATACATTTACAGCGGCCAAGAAACTTTATGTGCAGAATTTTTATTAAAAAACAGGCAACATGGTAAAAGACATCTAAGAGCATTTTTATTGATTTTTTATGTATTTATTATTATTAATAATATAATATCAAATTATAAAAATAAAATCAAAGAAATATCACTATAATACTACTAAACTGTAAAGTGTATACATAATATGCAGAATATGTATAATAATAATAATAATAATAAATTAATCAATTATTAACTAATTAATTAATTCTAATATGTATGCTTTTAAATGACTCATATGAGCTGAAGCGCATAATATCATTTATTATCTGAATCAGCATTATGTGTCCAGCTGTGTTATGTGTATTGCTGAACATGATCAAGTCAGCCTTGATTTTCATATGGTAACTTATTTTTATCTTTTGGTAAAAAAAAAAAAATTATATATATATATATATATATATATATAAAGAGTGATTTTAAAATGGAGCACATGTACCTGGTTGGATAGGGCATTGGTCTGTCTGGATGGAAGTTGCTGATCATAAAATGAATCTCCAAATATGCTTCCAACCACCTGAATATGCTGTGAAGACACACATTATGAGCAATCCATCTGAGGAAAATTAGCCAGATGTAACACATACTGCATACTACTACCGGTCAAAAGTTTGGAATAGTTACGATTTTTCAGTGATTTTGAAAGAAGTCTCTTCTGCTCATGAAGGTGGCATTTATTTGATCAAACATACAGTAAAAACAGTAATATTGTGAAATATAATTACAATTTAATTTTACAATTTTCTATTTGAATATATTTTAAAATGTAATTTATTCCTGTGATGCAAAGCTGAATATTCAGCATCATTACTCCAGTTTTCAGTGTCACATGACCCTTCAGAAATCATTCTAATATGCTGATGAAACATTTATTATCATTATCAATGTTGAAAACAGCTGCACTGCTTAATATTTTGTGGAAACCGTGATAGCCTAAACTTTTGAATAGTAGTGTAAGTAAGATTTTTGAAAAATGAATTCTTTTATTCAGCAAGGACACATTAAACTGATCAAAAGTAAAGACATTTATATTGTTAAAAAGATTTCTATTTCAAATAAGTGCTGTTCTTTTAAACTTTGTATTTCTCAAACAATCCTTTATCATAATTTCCACAAAAATTTTAGATATATATTTTTCAACATGGATCATAATAAGATATGTTTCTTGAGCAGCAAATCAGCATATTAGAATGATTTCTGAAGGATCATGTGACACTGAAGACTGGAGTAATGATTTGCATCACAGGAATAAATGACATTTTAAAATATTTTCAAGTAGAAAATAGCTGTTATAAAACTGCAATACCATTTCACAGAGTTACTGTTTCTGCTGTATTTTTATCAAATAAATTCAGCCTTGGTTAGCATAAGAGAAAATCTTAATTTTTCCAAACATTTGTCTGGTAGTGTATGAAACACTACAAAGTATGTGTACTGAAATAGGTGGCAATGCAGAGAGAAGTACACACAGAGATGCCAATAAACTACAAAAATTCATCAAATGAAGAATGAAACCATAGAAGTGTTATGCTTACTTGTGGTGAACCGCCGGGTGAGAAGCCCTGATTGGACACTGGAGATGTGGGTGACTGATTGGCTGAAGAGCCGGTCTGATTGCGGTACTGTTGGGAGGAAGAGACGCCATATTTGAATTCTCGCATAATTGAAACAACCATATCAACCTAATGCAAACAGCAGAAGAAAAACCATACCGAGCTGGCAGATCCGCTTGTGGCTGTCTGTGATTGGCTGGCAAGAGAGGGCTGGGCGGTGTTGGGGGTGGAGCTTACGGTGAGAGGCGGGAGGCGTATGAGACGAATGTTCTGAGGGAGGCTGTGCGGCTGTTTCTGCAGGTCGTTCAGTAAACTCAGCAGTGAGTACTGAGACAACTGCTGCTCCAGAGACAGGCTGTCCATCGTGATCGGCTGTGACGACAACAGACCGTCAACAAATCAGGAAATTCATACTAGTACATTTATTACTAATTCATTGTCAATGACCCAGGGTTATTATAGTTCACTAAAACTGAACCTAAAAATAAAACCATAAAACACCCATCTTCATTACTTGAAACTAATAACATAACGTGACGTACTAAAATAACTAAAACCAAAATTAATAAAAACTATTTAGACACATATGTGACCCTGTACCACAAAACCAGTCATAAGGTTCATTTTTCTGAAACTGAGATTTATACATAGCTTTCCATTGATGTATGGTTTGTTACGATATTTGGCCGAGATACAAACTATTTGAAAGTCTTGAGTCTGAGGGTGCAAAAAAAATCGCCTTTAAAGTTGTCCAAATGAAGTTCTTAGCAATGCATATTACAAATACAAAAATTAAGTTTTGATATATTTACGGTAGGAAACTTACAAAATATCTACATGGAACATGATCTTTACGTAATATTCTAACGATTTATAATTATTCAGAATTATTCCTCCACTAATTATTCAGAATTGAAGTCTGCCAATACCAATAGCTTGCTATAATTTTAGAGGTTAAAATTAACAAAAGAGACCAAAGCACTATATTAAACTGCTATTTATTTTCAGATATAATAATTACACTCAAATGAAAACTGATACAACTCAATTACGCATAACTTGTCTTCATGACAGATTTATTCAAACATACATATAATTATCAGTAATTAAGCTCCTCTCTAGTGTTTTTTTATTGCTAACTAACCAACTGTGAACCGATGTTCATTCATATTTCACGCTGCCGCTTGAACTGAGGCGCTACAGCATTCTGGACAGGATATAATCTGCCCTGATCATTTCCTGCTTTTAAACAATGGCTGATATGTGCAGATAATTTCTTTTATCGGCCATTCTGATTATTGGCCGATGCATTGGTGCATCTCTAATTGAAATATTAGAATCAGATTTTCTTGGGACCTCACAGATTGCTAGAAATGAAATGATGAGCCTTTAATCACACAAGTGATGAATTCAAACACAGGCCGTGATGTTTAGGGAGGCTGGAGTCTGGCTTACCTGTGCGATGGGTATCTGCGGGGAGACGGCAGGTGGCAGTGTGGGAGTGGGCGGCTGCGGGCTGATATTGGGTGAAGGGGCAGGGCCAGTGTGCTGGGTGGGAGGGGAGGGAGGGACGTGACTGGCAGCACTGATGCCCAGGTGTGTCAGGTTGGTGGTCAGGTTGCTGGTACTGCTGGAGCTGGATGTAGGGAAGGTAATGGGGTCATCTGGATCCAGCGGGGTGGGGAGAGGAGGCGGGAACTGGATGTTTGTCAGATCAGGTAAGGAGCCGCCGGTGCTGTGAGCAGCTGGCATCAAAGAGCTATTCATTTCTTGATCAGGAGATGGAAATATGCTGGAAAAATCAAACAGAATATGCAGTGAGATATGCTATACGACGCAAACACTTCTAAGAGAGACACATGTACATGAGTAAATCTCAGTAAAAAAAAAATATATAATTATATATATATATATATATATATATTTATTTATTTATTTATGTATTTTGCTAAAAAGAAAATGATATATATTTTAAATGTATCATTCAGAGATTAGGGGTTAGAGTTAGCTTAATATTAATTAGTTGTCTTGAAATTAAGATATATTACAATAAAACACAGTCTGTCCCACACCAAATATCATTAAACTGATATTACAGTAATTACAATATGGTAATATTAGAACAAAATTTTTTAGGATACAATTTCTTTTTTTATTTAAATCTGAATGTCATTTCAATTCAAAAAATGATATTTAAACAAGCCTTAAGGCAGTATAAAATCTATTTACATTCAAAACTAAAATTATTTGTTGTTTTATTTCATATTTAAGCAATAGGAATTTGGAATTAATCTCACAATGCAAAAAAAGGCCTTAAAACTTAATTTCTATATTCACTTTCTATATTCTGTCATAACACCAGCCATAAACATTTTGGTAGCACTTTATAATAAGGTCCCATTAGTTAACCTTGGTAAATGCATTAACTAACAATGAGCAATGCATTTGTTACACTATTTAATAATCTTTGTTAATGTTAGTAAAAATTCAACTGTTCATTTTTGGTCCAGGTAAACTCAGGTCCATTAAATAATATCAACAGATACAACTTGCATTAGTAAATGTTGAAATGAACATCACTAAGATTAATGAATGCTTGAAAAGTAACTTTTGATTGTTAATTCATGTTCATTACGTGGTTAACTAATATCAACAAATGGAGCCTCATTGTAAAGTGTTGCGAAACATTTTTTCCTCTCTGCAAAACTGCATTAAAACTATGTATTTTTCGTTATGGATGCTTATTGTGAGGAATAATCCAAAATAACAAATTTATAACAAATAATCAAATTCATCTCTCATACCACTTACAACTCAGAGCATCATTCATACAGTTCAAATAAAACCATGTAACGTTGCAGTTCTTAAAAAGTTACTCACCCATTGGCAATTTATTTGTCCAAGCTATATTTGATCAGTTCTTAAAAAAAGTTACTCGCCCATTGGCAAATTATTTGCCCAAACTATATTTTATCATTTAATTTTTCATTAAGACCATTTTAGGATCTTGTATCTAAAGTTGCAGTCACACCTCATATTCTGTACTCATGCTAAGTCAAAGGTTATATACTGTAAGTGTTGCATGATTTCCAACACACGGGAAAAATTTTTGTCATGATGAACTCACTTAATCCCAGGAACGTCACAGGACTCTGTATGCAGAGATGCTTTGGGCTCATCATTCTCCATCTCTAATTCAGTGTCCTCTGTATCTGGAGGGGTGAGCAACAGCACTGTAGAAAGAGAAGTAGAGATGGATGAACTCCTACCAGGTCATTGTAAATGAGAAAAAACATCACCTTACAAATTCATGTGGGTCAGTGACAAATAAAGTGTCCACAATAAAAGAATATTTTAAAAATCTAATTAAAACATGACAAATTCTCAGACATGTTCTTTTTACATTCATGTTGGTTTTGTCATATCATGTAAACAAGTAAAAAGTAATAACTTATTTTCCTTACATCATAATTCATAATGTCAATATTATAGTACATATCTATGTTTTGAGGAGTCACACCAATATCACATTTTACAACCTGAACTAACCCTGCCTTGTCATAAAAAGATAAGATTATCTGATATTTTAAGAGACTTCTTGACCTTGAGAGTCTGATTAGGATCTACAGGGGTCCTCTTTTTTATTTATTTATTTATTTTTTGCATGTTTCTGCGTGTTAGTTGCACCACGTCATGACATATTAATAAGCAGAGAAATAATTTTGTTAATGGAACCAGTCACCCCAAAATAAAAAAAGTGTTCTCATCCTCAGGCCAGTTTGTTTCTTCATGGTAACAGATTTGGAAAATGTAGCATTACATCACTTGCTCATCAGTGGACCCTCTGCAGTGAATGGGTGCCGTCAGAATGAGAGTCCAAACAGCTGATAAAAACATCACAATAATCCACAAGTAATCCACACCACTCCAGTCCATCAATTAATGTCTTGAGAAGCCAAAAACTGCATGTTTTTCAGAAACAAATCCATCATTAATGCTTTTTTAACTTCCATCCATAATAATGCCACCTCCAGTAAAAAACATCCATCCCCTGTTGTCCTTTAACATCAAAATACATATTTTTTAGGACTGTTTTCACTTGTAAACAGAGCTTGATCTGTGCATATTCTTCTCCTGATTCAGCTGAGACTACTTTTTCACTGGAGAAAGTAATATTGTGGAGAGAAGACTCATATTTTAGTTGGAAATGACGGTTAAAAACATCTTGATGGACTTGTTTCTTACAAATATGCAGTTTTTCATTTCACAGGACATTAATTGATGGACTAGTGTGGTGTGGATTACTTGTGGATCATTGTGATGTTTTTAATCAGCTGTTTGGACTCTCATTCTGACGGCACCCATTCACTGCAGAGGATCCATTGCTGAGCAAGTGCTACGTTTCTCCAAATCTGTTTTGATTAAGAAACAAGCTCATCTACACCTTAAAGGCCTGAAGATGAATATATTTTCCTTTCTGGATGAACTATTCCTTTAAAGTATATACCGTTTTTGAGAAATAATAAAAATGTATGCCAAAATTCATTTTAATTTCATGCAGCATAGCAATAGCTAAAAAAAGTACAATAAAATCCCACATTCTTACATGTTTTTACTCCTTTTGACTGCAGTTCCTGAGATCCACCAACAAAAGTGTCCTGTGGAGCTGGATTCACAGCGCTCTGGTGTAGAGCTGAGTCAGAGTTGGTTCTGCAGCAGACCAGCAGAGGTGGGAACATGTAAAAACACTATGATTTATGACCTTTGAGCATGTTTTGTTTATTCGGTTATGAGAAAAGCTGCTTTACCTTCTCCAGCTTGTGTCGGGAGGTGGTGACAGATATACCGAGCCATAGGGACAGCTGTCGATGTAATTAGGGTTAAGGACAATGTCTCACACACACACACACACACACATAAAAATACACATCAGCTGAGCAAAACTTGGCTGTGTCGAACACAGCTGAAGGATATCTGACGTCCATGCTTGTCCACAGAGAGAGGTCTACGATGTGGAGAAGCTATGCGATTCCTGTCACGATACACGCGGTCCACCAGGCCGTGATGTCGGGACGTCCGACTGGTGTCTAAAACCGTCGTCTGTAAAAGAATCTGATTTGTTTAAGTGATCTTCAAATGTGTTTTTACAAGGCATCAGGACTTTTGCTGCAGTGTTGGGCAAATAAAAGCACACAACAGGCTCCACGCAGAAGATGGACTAGCAGTATGAAAGCTCAGAGCGATGAGAACCATTTCGTACATCCTTAAGCTAATGTGTCATAAATGAAGAGCAATGATAAAGAAGGAAATGACACTTGTGCAAATGCATATTTCCATCGACTTTTAACTAATTCAGTAAAAAGGTTTTCTGGACAATAATATAAATCTTTGGTTAATGTAGTTTGCTTTAAAAGGTGATCAGGGCCATTCATACTACACAGTGCATTTTTAAGTCTCCATCATATTTTATAGTGCCCCCAAAAAGTATTTGGACCTTTAATTCACACGTAAAGCTGTCTGGATGTTTTTGGATTGAATAACAGAATATCAAAGCAAATGGCAAGAAGTGCATTTCTCAAACAAAACATTTCACAAAAACAACTTTTTAGAACGAAAGACAAGTTTCAGAATTACTTGCTTGATATTTTGTATGTAATGCATTGGCACTGAGACATTTTTAAGTGTCAATTACAAGTTGGGACCACAGTATGTCCTTATATATATATATATATATATATATATATACACACATACACATATAAGATACATTATATATACATTTTATCATTGTCTGAACTAAGTTTTAAGATGACAAACTGTCAGTTTCTTAAGATACATTACAGATGTACAGATGTTCATAATTTTTTCTTTCTATAATCCAAATGGCTTTAAAGAAAACATGCCTTCTACTTTGATAATATCGCGAATAAAATATTTTCCTGTTTGCTTAACATCAGTTTCCATCCTGTTAGACTTTTGTAACATCCCTTTAACTAACAAAAGTCCTAATGACATCATCTTCCAGGAAGTGACATCATTTTGGTGGCAAAACAACAGCACAGACTAAAACTATTAGTCTCACTCTAAAAGCTGTTTGTTTGCAATTACAGAGCTTGTTTGACAATATAAAGAATAAAAACCTACAACTCATACAATCTCGTAAGCTAACTCTCGATATCTCACTGAGTACTGATTAACTTTAGCGTCCATTCTGTTAGGTTCCATATGGTTAATTGCCAATTGTGCATATAGATATATTAATAATTAAAAATTATAATTAGTAGAGTTTAAGTGTCTAAACTTGAGCAGAGCATTTTTCTGAAATGTCTAGTGCAGCATTTTACAGAAATACACACAAGCTTTTTCTTTTTTATTTTCTTTTAAATTACACAGCTGAATATGTATGGCATAAAAGTGTGGCCACATTGAAAATAGACCATTTTTGCCCGCTTGACCAACCTGAACATGAGCGAAATCTGCATGGAGAACTATATTTCGCCCTCACGTGAAACTCCCTATTGCACGGATTGAAATGAATGGAATTTGCCCGCAAAATTTTGCAGAGCAGCGGTAAACGTGACCGCACCTTATGAGGAATGACCCATCGAATGCACTATGTTTATGAAACTGTGATTAGATCATCTGAAGGGAAATTCATTCATAAAGTGACAGCATAGTGTGTACGACAGGACTTATGAAGTTTCTAAGGTCTCACCTGAAAAGGGAGGTCAGTGCTGCTATTTCCAATCTGATTGACATTGGGCAGTGACCCTCCATAGCACTGAGCTCGATTCTGGCCTAGTTGCAAATACTGGGTCTTCTGTAACTGCAGCTGTGCAAAATAACAGTGCGTGAAAAGCAGCAGTGAATGACGTAATGAATGCATGAATGAAACGTAAACCAGATACCGTGGAGTAAAAACACTCTATCAAGTGAAGAATGAGAAAAGCAGACCAGTGAGAGTTAATAAAAAGTAGCAAAACATGGGTATCAACTTATGTGACACACACTAACATATATCATACATTCAACACCAAGGGACATCCTAATAACCTTGTAGTAAAAAGGTGAAAAAGGCTGGAGCAAATTGCTCAAACATTTTCCTCAAATAAGGGTTAGTTCATTTCTTATTGTTTTATATTTTATTTATTTATTTTGTTTGTTTCCCAGGAAAAAGATACAGTTCACTTAACATATGTTGACCAATATGTTTATGTTAAAACAAAACATTGTTTTGGTCAAGTTATAATGATTGCAACAATTTGAGGTATTTTTGTATCATTGATATATTATTATAGGTTTTGTTAATATATTGAATTAGATTTTATTTTTAGATTTTCTGTGTTCACTTTCATTTTAATTAAAACAACTAATTTTTATGATTTTTATTAGTTTTAGTTTATATAGTTTTAGTTACTTTAGTACTTAAAGTTAAACAAAAAATGAACAATTAAATAAATAATACAAAAACTAAAAACACTGTACAGGTTTTCTTTAATTTTTTAAATTACTTTTTTTTTTTTTTGAGAAACAAGCCATTTCTAAACGAATATTGTTTCTACACAATTTTTTTCAGTGTTGGCAATGTTTTAAATGGCTTTTAGTTTTTCTTGCATGTATTTGTTTGACCAAACAGCTTTCACAACAACATGAAAATCCTACTTGGATAGACTTCATTCAAAATACAAAACAACCGCTCCGAAATACGTGCAATTAGACTTTAAATTTAAAATCTATAGTTACTAGGATAGCCTACATACTGTGTGACAACTTGCCCCGGTCAATGACATTTCGTCATTAAATAACTGTAGCCTGATACACAAAACGAGAACGAGAAATATAAGACCGAATAGCAACCACAATCCATTCAAGGCCGGAACAGGTCCCAGTGCAGATGTGCATGACATCTGTCCAGCCAGTGGCCAGCATCTCTCTCCAGCAGCAGCAGCAGCATCCTCAGCATCCCTGAACTCATGCATCCCATCGGCTTCCCGTTACGCTCAACCACCGGGACATCATTGCCGTCCTTCACCGATTTGTCACGGCTCTCGGGCGACAAAAGAGCTCTTAAATCAAACACAGGCTACATCCTACATAGCAGCTGTGCTATGCGTGCGTTTAGCCGCCACGCACGAACCCGTTTCTGACACACGTACCCGTGCAGCTCGCGTGATGCTCAGGTCCTTCATGACCTCCTCAAACGCCGCCGTCTCCTCCGCCTGCTTCTGGTTGTGCAGGGCGATTTTCTCGCTGAATTTTCGCGGATTGTTTGAGGTCGCCATCTTCCGTTCTTCTCCAAAACACGGAGCGTTGCGTGAGACGCGTTGTGCGCTGCCGCGGCGTCATCACGGGAAGAGTTGTGGGCATTGGAGTCCAGCGACAGTCCACCGGAGGAGCGCCTGATTGATAAAACAAACCCACCCACATTCACCAGCTGAATCAAATGTCTTTAAGTGTCATGTCTTGAGAGAAGATATCTGCTATTTATGCTGTAACAACTATTATGATAAGAGTCGCTTATGATGAGGCAACTAATGTAAAATAAAGATAGCCTATATTTATTCATGATTGTTGGTTGTTTCTCCGTCAGAAGGAAATTGGTGTGTTAAGTGAAAACTTCAAATTTATTTTGAGATTTAATATTCTTTATTAAAATAAATATGCATAGTTTATTTCTTTATTATCATATAATATGTCTTGCTGACAGTTAGTTGAAACAATTAGGTGTACCTTCTAATAACACTGCAAAAAAGTGATGCTCTTCATTAGTATTTTTGTCATTTTCCATTGCAAATGTGTCAAGATACATTTACTTGAGAAGCAAGATGACATAAGATATAAAGACTTGTTTTCTGTGATATTGATCAAAGCGAATTGAGTTTATTAAAAAAGAACAATTATCTGCCAATGGGACATGAGACATTTATATACAAGAGATACATTATTGTAAGGTAAATGTTGCAAAACATTTATGTTCTAAATCCCACAATTCCTTGCAGTAAAAAAAAAAAATACAGATTGAGTCTATAAAGTTGTTTTGACACAGCAAAAACGACAGTCTTGCTGCAAGGAAAAACTATTTTTGTGAACAAAAAAAATGAGAACAACACATTTGTCTGTATTTTTATTTAGACCACACTGTAACAGACACACCACAACAGATGGATAAAACAAGAACACAAATGTAATTTCACACATGGAAGACAAATGTGTAAAAGGATATCGGCAAAAAATGCTACCAATACGAATACATTCAGTGTTATTTATTAACTACACCACACATTTGAAAATTGAAGACATACATTTATACATCAAAATTAGAACGGGATTTGTAATAAAAAAAAGAAAAAAAAAGATTGAAATAGTTTTTTTGGATGTAACCACATGCTATAAATTTCAGATGTTCATAAATGCACTTATACAAAGAATTTTCTTGAAACCGAAATCTGACAACAACGGAAAAAAAAATAAAATAAAAAAAAAAATAAAAAAATTGTAAAAGCTTGTTTAAATTCCAAACTTAAGGGAATGGATACGTTCACAAAGAACCAAACAGCACTTTAAGTGCTTTTATCAGGTTGATTAAGGCTGATCTGTGAAACAAGTACAAGATTAAAGGCCATATTGTCCATATTTATGTTTCCATCTTACATCAGCATGTAAATGAGTCCTGAGCTAAGGCTGACAGTCATTTACTGCTGTAATCATGATACATTTCCTATCTATATACATACAAAAATGTAATTGTGTTGTTGGAAAGAACAAATGTTTCTAACACCTTAAAGGAATCTAAAAAAAAAACCTTAACACATACATGTAATAATAAACAATGAAACAAGTCATACTATTAATGCACAAAAACACACTTCAGGTATTTTTTAGAATGTGGTGTTTTTTTTGTTTTTTTTTTACACATTCATATTCTGAAAACATGCCAACACAATGTCATTACAAAAAGTTTGTGCCATAGTTCCATGTACATGATCCAGTCCCTACTGTATAATACTGTATAAATTACATGTTCAGAAAAAATAATGCACCTTTTCAATTGTTCAGTAATTAAATTACTGATTTACCATGTTGAATCTTAAAGTGCGTAATGAAATGTGCTTTTTTTAGTTTGAGAGAGGAAAAAAAACGTAGGTAGGTAAGTAGGTTAAAAACATTTGTACCCAGTTAAATACAACTGAATATACAATGGCTATAGCAAAAAAAAATAATCTCACAGTGAGGTATCCATTTTTTTCCCAGTGTCCACTAAATTGTTGGGAACAGAAAAAAAGAAAGGTTTAAAAGGACAAAATTAAGTCATGAGAATTTTATCTCCACTGCTGCCCTGCTTCTTTATGGTGGCTAAGATTTCTGAAATAATTTGCCAGTGTCTAATACACAAATGAGAATTATGATAAAAGAGAACTAATACCAGGTACTTGTCACAAAATAGGTTAATAAAGCATCACAAAATATATTAACACGCCTGCCACTAAATCTTGCTAGTGGCGTTTCTACAAATCATCACAAAACAAACATGAACTTGCCTGAAAAGTGCAACATACAGTACAGATCAGGCCTATTGTTTTTATATTAACTCTCAAGATTGTGTCAAATTTAGAGGAATGCATCTGCATTCAAAGCTGTGATATAGAGATCTGATCTGTACACAAGGGATTCACACAGTGTGGCGATCTACAAGAAAAATCAGAGCCAGATTTACATTTTGAGAAGAACATGCTAAGGTCCAATATTTTAAATCTAGAGCCTCTTCATGAAGTGCTGGCAAAGGGGTCATTTTGGCCAAATTGTAGCTATAGGACCATATACCAGTATATCATACTGCAAAGTTCTGCCAACTCTTTCCCAGAGGCAAAGATTTTTTTTCATTGTTTAGATGTCAACCAATTCATTCAGCTATCCAAAATTTCAGACAAGGACAGAAATTGGGATAAAGTTTTGTTGTAATAATTGCTTGTGAATAGTTTTCGCTTTCGTGCCATTTAGCCACACCGTGAGAACAGGCCATAAATCCTTCATGAAGTCATGATGACATTGCCCCAGTGTTGCTGGCCCATTCAAGTCTGTCATCAATGCAAATCCCACAGGCACTTATACGAAACCCTCATTAGTAAGAGACGGGGCAATCTACAAGAAGGGCCAAAGACAACATTACTGCTTGAGAATCGAGTAGAACGATGCTTCACATTTTCAAAAATCAAATGTAAAGACGATATGTGCTTAGCGCTGGGAGGTTGTTTGGGGAAGTACAATAGGTGTACAAGCTATTCCTGCAAAAGATTCTGGAAAATGAAGCTCTCTTTCCCACTCATCTGTCTCTGCATTATAAACTTGCACTATTCTTGTGGAAGTTTAGGATAGACTGTGAATTCATGTAGGATATTCACAAAGATGAAGACGTGATGACATTGCTCCAATGTTGTTGGACCATTCAAGTCAGTGCAAATCCCTTAGGGACTTGTACAAAAACCCTCATTAGTATGAAACGCGGCAATCTACAAGAAGGGCCAAAGACGGCAATACTGCTTGAGAAGTGTGTAGAAAGATGCTTCACATTCTCAAAAAGTGTGCTTTCATATTGTTCACTCACACCGATGTGAACAGACCTTCAATCATGCATGCTTTAAAAATAAAGACATAACATTGTACCTTTTCAACGGGAGAAAGCCAGTTACTTTTATTGGACACTAAACCTTAAGCCTGCATAAACAGCAAATGCAATATGTGCTTAGCGCTGTGTGGTTGTTTGAGGAAGTACGATAGGTGTACAAGCTATTCCCGCAAAAGATTCTGGAAAATGAAGATCTCGTTCCCACTCATCCGTCTCTGTATTATAAACTTGCACAATACTAGTGACGTTATTGAGGTGCCAGTTGTATCCTCCAACTATATAGATCTTTTTATCCAGCAGACAGCAGCCAGCTTCTGACTGACCAGCTCGCATTGGACTGACTGTTGTCCATTGATCAGTCTCTGGAATGTAATACTCTACAGCCAGTACATCAAAGCAGCGGTCAACATGGTCCATTCTGCCACCGAGAGCATAAATACGGTTGTTCACACTGATCATAGCATGCAAGACTCTTGGCTCATTCATGGGACACTTGAAGTCCCATTGATCCGAGGCTGGATCATAGCAATGGAGAGTCTTCTTATCCTCCACAGACACCCCGTAACCTCCTGAGATGTAGAGTTTCTCGCCGCACGTCGCTCCGGCGTGACCCCAGATTCGCCTCTTGAGGGAATCCACATAAGTCCACTCGTTTTTCCTCGGACAATAGCACTCTACAGAGGACAAGCTGCCAGACCGGTTGCGTCCCCCAGTAGCGTAAAGTTGTCCATGCAATACGTTGAGCTGAAACTGAATGCGGCTCTCCTGCATGGACTGGATTCGAAGCCACTGGTTCAGATGGGGGTCGTATCGAAAGCAGACGTCAACTGCGCCCTCTCCACTGCGATACTGCAAATGCTGCCCACCCACGACGTACACAAAATTGTCAAGAACCGACACACATGCATGGCTGCATCCCATCTCCATTTCTGTCAACTCTTTGAACTGTCGCACTGTGATGTCAGGCAGATAGTACACTTTGCCGCTGACCGTCCGATCGTTGTCGGTGTAGGGCGTCCCACCGAAAGTAATCAGCGATGTGACGTCTGAGCGAATGGAAGTTCGCGGTGATTGCATTTCGTGCTGTCGGAACGGAAGGATTTGATAATTGAAGGCCTCTAGGAGAAAGTGTCGACACTGCACATCCTCCACCATGATGTCCACAGTTTGGACGCTGTCCACAAGTTCAGACGAACGCATTAGAGGGAAGCGCACATGGCAGAGCACTTCGCTGGCCGTCGCTCGTCTGGACGCGTCGTGCTGCAGCCAGCGGATTGCCGCGTGGAACAAGTCGATCTCGCTACAGTTCTTCAACTTGTTGCTCTCAAGGAAGAAAACCAGTCGCTCCTTTGGAATGTGCAGGAAGTCGTCCTCCCGAGCTATCTGCAGGAAGTGACGGAAAGTGAATGCGTCGACCGACTGCTTAAGGGACGAGAGGCTGAAAGTAGTAGCCATCTGGCCGATGTTTAGGCAAGTCTCGACGCTCATGGCCGATTTCAGGAACTCCTCACAAAGCTCCACCACAGGCACCATCTGCAGGAAGACGGCCGCACCAAGAACATCCTGAATGCAGTCCAAGTCCAGAGTGACCTCAGAACTGTAGGCGAAATCGATAATGTGCTTCAGTCCTCTGGCTGAAAGACCTTTTAGCTCGATGGTGTTCTGGTTTGACTCCTTCATTCCTCCAGTAAACATGGCTCTGTGTGGATCAAGAAGAAAAGATTTCACACCTCAAATGTGTGGCAAAAAAAGGGGATGCACCTTCATTTTTTTTAGCACTTTTGGATATGGAAATATTTTTCCCATTCATTTTCTACATAGGGATTTTAAAAGATCTTTAACAAAGAGTTCTAAGCCTTGAACCAAAAGAACATTACAAACTTGACTAAGGAGATGTTCACAGAAGATGCGTCCATTTGTATGTACAATCCCTGTCTGTTGGAAGTGCAGCCAGTGATTGTACATACAAATGGACGCATCTTCTGAGAGCTTCTTGTTTTTTAAAGTGCGATACATTTTCCGAGATATTAACAAATAGGGACTTTAGGCAAGAGCTGCTGATGGAACAGAAGTAAACTATTAAAGGGATAGTTCACCCAAAAATGAAACTTCTGTCATTAATTACTCACCCTCATGTCATTCCAACCAAAGACCTTCGTTCATCTTCGGAACACAAATTAAGATATTTTTGATGAAATTCGAGAGCTTTCTGAACATGCATAGACAGCAATGGAACTGACACATTCAAGGCCCAGAAAGGTAGTAAGGACATTGTTAAAATAGTCCATGTGACATCAGGGGTTCTTTTTTCTCTTCAGCAGAAAAATTCATACAGGTTTGGAACAATTTGAGGGTGAGTAAATGTCAAAATGTTCATTTTTGGATGAACTATCCCTTTAAGTCTATACACACAGTAGACAAGTCAAGTAGTCATTTGGACTTCAGCAAGAACAAGAATTAACCTCGTACTTTATTTTATTAATCTCGCCATTTACAGCTCAGTTGACTGGTGCAATGTCTCACCTGAAGTAGTCACTGCAGGAAGCCAAAACTGCTTTGTGAACCTCAAAGCGCTCGTTGTCAATGGCCAGAACCACATCCAGCAACTGACCTTGATCGCGCAGCGCAGATAGTCCCCTCAGGAGAGTGTTGCTGTGGCTGGGGGCCGAGAAAGTACAACGGAGAGTGCTATTCTTGTTGTTAGCCATGCTGGAAGAAAGAGAGAATCAATTTACGAGGAATCGTATTTCTCACCACTCCCTGATCATTGTCTCTGGCTACAGAGTCAACAGAACTTCTTAAGCAGCTTGATGAATCTGCTGTATCCTGACGCTCCACCAGGTCTTGGTTTCTATGCTGGTGCTTCAACATGATCCCTGTAATGGCACCTACTTTTAAATTATTCAACAGAATGGATAAAGAGCCTATTTGAACCCCTAAGCCTCACAAATTTCAAGCAACATGTGGCCTAAACAATTACCAATGTCAAATTGTTGTTCTTTTCATGACCGTGCATATGTTGAACAAGTTAGACAAAAGAAAGTTTATTTGTCATTGATCCTAACCTTCATGTTCTGTCAAGACAGACTCATACTTCAGTGTTTGGGTTGCTAGATGGTCCAATGCTGTTTGGTACTTTTATAGCCAAATAAATTATTATCTGCCTTAATTTAGATGAAGAATTATCCAACCTTGTAATAAAAAGTAGGCATGTACTTTTCAGAAACGTGACTCATCTTATACAGTACAATTTTTTTCTGTTTTCAATCTGGCCTCAGTAAAAACTGTATATTTGGAAATAAATATACAGTATAATCAAAATGGTAGCATGTCACAAATTACTGCAGGTATTCATGATTTAAATTCGGGACACAATTTTTCACAAAAACATTATTTAAATGTTGTTAAAAGTTTAAATTTTGTTATGTGTTTTGTAATGAGATCATCTGTTTTTATTACATTTAGGGTTGCAAAAAGCCTTAAATGAACTCTTAAAGAGGTCTTAAATTTGGGATGGAAAAACCATACAGCCTAATGTTAATGTTATTAAACTTTAAAAGGTGATTTCAATAAATTAATGTAAGCAATGTCAAAATTCAGTGCTCTTGCGGATTTAATGGGCTCACAGTTTCAGGGCATTTATGCAAACAGACTGTCATAATCATCAGTGGACCCTAAGCAATGTTTATTTTTTGGTGTTTATATTGTAATAGACTGTAGATGGTTGTAAGAGTGCTTATTTTATCGCCCTTATCTTTCTGAATGAGCAGCTGGTGATAGTAAAGCATACACATTTGATAAACATTGTAACGTCACATTACTTCATCAATTCTCATTGTGCCTCTAAAGTTTTTTTAATGCACTTCTAATTTTTCAATCTAAGAGAACATGTGCTCCTTGGGGAAAAAAGTAAGCATCAAGCCCTCATGTTTAGTATGCTTTTGGGCCCTAAATTCTACCAGACGCCAGAAGGAATGTGAGAGTAAAAAGGTTCTTATTATAAACATTTTTAAAGGTGCACTCAGTATGTTTCTGTGTACATTTAGCTGGCTCTTATACTAACAGTGGGATTTCATAATGCAGCGGCTGTGACTGTTGTATGTTCCTGCTCTCTGCTAGACGTTGCAGTATTTATCCACAACCTGTAGAGCAAGCGTTGCAGTTTGTTGCATTGCTTCAACAGGGACTGCTTGTTTTAACATCTTATTTATTTACCTCATACTCATTCTGTTTTGACTGGGGTGGATCACAGATCAGCTTATATGTTATCACATAATAACCGATAACTATATAATTAAAGTTCTATACAATTGTGTCAAAAATTAAAAATAAAACATTAATGGCCATTATTTAGTAAAAAGGGCAAATTAGCATGAGACTGAAATCCCATAAAAGCGGCGATGGGAGTGGAAAGTCCTCACTTCCACAAAGACCAACAGAATCTACAAAGAGCAGTGCAAATTTGCAAGTATCCCAGCCATGTCAGGGACAAAATAGATTAAGACGTGTTTTTTTTTGGTTGCAATAATGGCACAAATGTCGGTAAACTGACATTTGTAAAAAATAACTGGCTTTTCATCACTGATTTTTCACCGTGTGTCTTTAGTAAATCCTGGCAGTATACTTTTTAACACCAAAAGAGGGTTTGCGCTGTTAAATCTGGCCCTACAAAATCAATAATCTTAAATGCTGCATGTGAATTTTTGACCTCGCAATATTACCCTATACAGCATGAATAATAGATACTACATTAAACAGTGTTAATAAATTATTAGTTTCTCAAAGATTAATTTTAAATGAGTGTTAGAAGGCGATCTAAACGTAAAAAGTATGCACAACCACATATCCAACATTAATCGATATCAATAAATGCATAAAATCGCTAATATGGTACACCCTTCATCTAATGCTGGGGTAAACTTTAACAAACGATTGCTTTGTGCACCTTTAATAATAATAATATAACAGAAAGAAAGACTGCAGAATAAAACATTTTTTTTCCTTCCTAAATATATCACTTAACCCTGTTGCGTTTTGGGAAAACCCTTATGCATGCACGCATCAAACGCATCGCACGCAACATCTGATGCTACATGCATGCCTACCTGCTTTGAGCTCGATTCGCACAGAACTCCACACCATCTGACTCCGCCATGCTCAGCGAGGATGAGGATGAGGAAGGTCATCATGTGTAGAAGCCCAAATTACCGCTAACCATGCTCAATCTTAATAAAATACGACATACATGACACGGCAGTGACAAAATAAACAGACAACCCACATCATACTTACAGTTTCAAGTGCATAGACTGCAACGAGACAGTGAGAGCATTAGAAAGGAAAGTAATGATTTCTACCCCATTAATATTGTAGGACCTGTACTCGAGGACAGTCCAGGTGCTGATGACAGAGTTCAGTTTACCTGCGCGCGCCTCTCACCCTCTGCGCGACCCCGCGGTTGCTGCTGCGCGCTCACGAGCACAGCAGTCACGGGGTTGTGGCTAGAAGGGATACAGCTCCGACCGGAAACTAAGAATGAAATTTAATTTTCCACCTACTAGATTGTGTTTTATTAACGTCTACGCCTACTCCAACCCTGAAATTACCCCTTAAAAGAATGCAAAAAATAGTAATTATTGTTGTACAGTCTGACAAAAATTACGGTATATTGATGTGCGCATGCCCAGTAGCTGCATGTGTATCCCTTCAAGCCTTAACCCAGACAGTCACGGGCTCCTTCGCATAACGGTCGGCTGACACAACTAATCAGAATAAAGCACATGTACTAATCTAAAGATGTTTATATGGGAGGAAAAAGGTAGATAAGCGGGTTAGAGGTAGTATTTTTTATCATACATAACCTCTGTCGCTAATTTCGCTGACCGTAAGGGGCGTGGTCTTTTTCTTTTCTGCACGTCATCACATGACGTCTAATTCACGCGGCCGTCACAGGTTCGCACGAGGTTTTTGTTATCAACTTTAAAAGGACATTCAACGGCCCTCAGAGCAACATTAGTACGCTGATGTACGTTTTGGATATTTTGTTTTTAAATAGCCTGGTGGAAAATGACCACTTTTGAGTCTCTCGGGCTGTCTGAGTGGTTGATCCAGCAATGTAAGCAGATGGGAATCAACCGACCGACTCCAGTTCAAGAGAAATGCATCCCTGCCATATTGGAAGGTAATGATCTGTATCTGCTTTACATCATAGCAGTAAAACTAATAAAATGACAAGATCACGTTCATAAATAGGCTTTGCATAGTATAGTTTTGTAGCAACACTTTTTGCCGGATGCTTGAGCACATGCATTTAAATCAATAGATGGCATAACACAATGAAACAAACAAACAAAAAGTAGGTTATTTGTTATTGTTTAATGTTGTCTGTCTGTTTAATAATGTCTGTGTAATACTGTCTTAATATTGCCTTTTTAACAAATCACTACATTAATAACTACTACTACTATTCCATTATATTATATTTGTACAAAGCTCATTTGCTTTTTTTTAAATCCATGAGTTATTTATTCAGAATGAGACTGTTGTGCTTCTGGTCGCAAAAGTTAACATGTATTGTAATTAGGTTTATATGAGACAGAGCAATCTCATTAATGAATAACATACATATGGGTCAAAGACGAAAAAGGGTTTAAGCATAAAAACAATAAATGTAACACTGCTCTAATTATTGTTGCCCCCCCCCCCCCCAAAAAATTAAAAAGTTTTCTGTTTAATTCAATTACAATTTTGTTTTTGTTTGTCTGAGCACAAAATAAATATCGTACATTTTTCTCTGATTTACAGAAGCCACCCACTAAAATGTCATTCAGTGTAACAGTCTTGTCAGGCATATTTACAACAAAAATCAATTTATGACATATTAAAAGACTAATTACTTTCACCCCAGATACTAATTAGTTGTAATTTTACATTTTTAAAATTTGCCACTATCCTAGGTTTTGCCTGTTTGTCAGTAAGAATTTTTTACTCATTTAAAACACAATAAAATTTAATATGCTCCCTTATTCTTTTATATATTTTAATATGTACAAGTCAAAATAAGCATGTTGTTTGATTTTTTTACATAAATATTGTGTTACACTGAATGACAATGTAACATTATTTCAACCAAATTTTGACATTTTATTCTCCAAAAACATATTTAAAACCTTAAAAGTAGACACTTTACTTACATTTAATGTGCTTTCTATGGACATAAAATCATTTTTGTAAATTTCTTTTGATGTGGACATCTTTACATCTTTGACCCATGTATGTACCAGATGCATCTGTATTATGATGGATTTTACTTTCTTTTATAGACCTCTACACATGTTAAAAATGTTTAATAAAATACAGTCTGCACTTTCATTAAGTTGACTCAGAATGTGTAAACAATTCTATGAATGTGACTGATGAAGTTAAATGTTGTGTAAAGTGTAAAGTGCGATTGTGCTGTCACCTGTCATCAGCACATAATGTTTTTTTTAATTGCTGTCCTTCACACAGGTCGGGACTGCATGGGCTGTGCGAAAACTGGAAGTGGAAAAACGGCAGCATTTGTTCTTCCAGTGCTGCAGAAGTTGTCCGAGGACCCTTATGGTGTTTTCTGCTTGGTGTTAACACCCACAAGGTTTACTTTTTTACTTTGTTATCATTTATACAGCCATGTTTGAATCTTCATTTACATGTAGATATTTCAAAATGATTTTTTTTGGTCTGTTTTCTGTCCAGAGAGCTTGCTTACCAGATTGCAGAACAGTTCCGAGCGTTAGGGAAGCCACTAGGCTTAAAAGATTGTATCATTGTGGGAGGAATGGGTAAGATAACATTCAAAGCTTTACTTGGTTATCCTTTAGGGTTCATTTATTTCTAAGTATAGATATGCACATTTAAGATAGAATGCATATGTAGTAGAAAACATGCTTTATTTTTTCCTTTTTCTTCTATTAGACATGGTCACTCAGGGCTTGGAGTTGTCGAAAAAGCCACATGTTATTGTGGCCACACCAGGACGACTTGCTGATCACATCCGAAGTTCTGACACAATTAGCCTGAACAGAATCCAGTTTCTAGTAAGACTCTGACATATGTCTTTTCTAATGTTTGTTTTAAAGCAATTTCCATAAAACTATTGCGCGTTTCTCGGCAGATCATGGATGAAGCTGACCGTCTTTTAGAGCAGGGCTGCACAGATTTCACTAAAGATCTAGAGGTCATTCTCGGGGCTGTGCCTGCAAAACGCCAGACGCTGCTGTTCAGCGCCACGCTCACGGACACACTGCAGCAGCTCCAGAGCATCGCCATGAACAGACCCTTCTTCTGGGAGCACAAATCAGAGTAAGTCATGTTTGTCAGGAGAATATGTCGAAATGTAAAGTGCAGAATTTTGCTTCCTTGTTATTTTTTGGGCCAGAAATTCAGCTCTGGTATATAAAACTGGTAGCTGTAATTATAGAAATATAAGCTTGATTTAATTAGGCAAAGGCTATTTCAAATGTATTGCATACAGATGAGTGTCTTCTGGGGGATTGTTCGACTAGTCGGTTACAAAATTTCCATTGAAATGAAATGAAATTAGTCATAGCACACATCCCTAGCAGAAAACAAGATTTCTTCTTTTGCACACTTCACATGTAATGTGATGTAGTGCATTGCTTAGTTATTAGTTGACAGACATTCAACTACGTAAATGTGCAAAAGGAGACATTGATGTTCCATTTTTATGTAAACCGTGATACATTTATTCAGGATTCTGTAATTCACACCAAGGACAATAAATATAACGATAATGTTTTCAAAAATCATACTAATTCTTTGAGAATTCTTTTGGAATGTTAACACCACAGCTATAACAGTGATGACACAGAAGAACAATATCATTGGAATGGCTTTCAGAATGACTTATTCCAGCTGTTGAATGATAAAAACGTTGACAGCCAGTCAGAATCCACCATCTTATCATAGACATTAAAGCTGTTTCGACAAAGGCCATATTATTATTTTTACGTCACATGGCTCTCTCTCTTTCTGTCAGAGTGCGGACGGTCGAAGAACTCGATCAGAGATTCATCCTCACTCCTGAGAAAGTCAAAGATGCTTACCTGGTCCATCTCATTCAACAGTTCCAGGATGAACATGATGACTGGTCTATCATAATATTCACTAACACATGCAAGTAAGTTTTCAGTTTCAGACAAAAAAAAAAAAAACATTGCAGGGTTAATCAATTCTAATTAAGAGAAATCCCTATCATAACCCATCCATAACCCACTGCTTGTGCAATGGACATTAATGATACCTCAAATTGGGCAGCTTGTTCACTTGGACAAATCCCATAGAGCAGTGGTCTTCACTATTTTTTTCATGAGAGACGGACCTATAGGACAAAGTCAATAGGAGAGCCACTTTTACCGCAGAGCATCAAAAGTTACATCCAGTCATAAATAGCATGTCTGCTAATCAGTCTGTCATCCCTGAACATGCAATTTGCAATGCAATACAAAGGGGTTTGTTTTTACAAATTATTTAAAGTTATTTAAGTTATTAAGTTATTTGCTTCTACATTAGCCCATCATGTAGCTATCTAACCATCCAAGAGCACATTCGGCGTTAAGATTGCCAAAACAACTCCGCAGTGATTCAATGTCATGGACGTTTAAATATCGTTCTAGTCTATATTTCCATCTTGTAATTCCGCTGTTTTGGGTATTTTTTTTAAATTGTAATTATTTGTAATAGAGCAGACACTGACTGTTGTTCATGTATTTATGTCCTCATTTAGCACAGACGCTGAAAACACTGCACGCTTCAATAGCCTATGTGTGTAGTAAATGAAACCGCGCGTCTGTGCCATTCATTCTTAAAGAGACACGCAGGATTCATATTTAAATGGTATTTTTACCATGAGTAACACTGAGTAACACTGCCATAGAGTTATGTTAACCCTCATAGTGCATTCAAAATCTGTGTATTCTTGCATTCCAGGTCCATTTGGACCAGAAGAATAGTTTTTTTTAGCTTATTAGCAGCTGCTCATTGATGAGTGAATGTGAATTATTTTATTTTTTTTACCACATTTTGAATATCACTGTTATTACCATTTTTAATATCGATGAAAAATTTTATTTGCATATATCATTGCATCAAATTTATAAAAACCTATGATCTGAGAATTACCAGTATTAACCCAATTGGAATTAATGGAATTTAATTAAATTCCTTGTCTTTATAACTCAGAGTTGCTCAAAAACAGTCCAAATTTATAGAACCTACATATTTATTTCTAACAAAAACAACCTATTACTCTGAAAAGTTTTCGAACAAAATACATTTATTGGTTAATTGTACACTTTCAGATGAAAAAAGTGATTAATTTTTCATACTGCATTGGTTTGTCAGTAGGTGTACATATTCATGTTTATCAACAAAATTCATTCCCAAAATTGTGTGAGATATGGGGAAAAGGCTAAATATGTTTTACAAGAGTTTTTTTTTTTTTTTTTTTTTTTAACACTAATTTAACTTCATAGATAATTGAACAAATTATTTTGGACACCTAATGGTACTCCATCCATGTAACATTTTTTTTAATGGTTAATATCTCTTACAAAATAAGAGTCTTAAAACACTTGGAAAAATTTGTTCCCTTACTAAAAATTATGCTGTTTTTTAGAAATATTTCTGCCTCTCACAACCACATTTTTATATTGTAAAACTCTATTACAAGTATTGTTCATGTAATTGCGTAATGCTTATGAATGTTCCAGGAACTGTCAGATACTAACAATGATGCTGCGCGAATTCAATTTCCCAACCATCTCCCTGCACTCAATGATGAAGCAGGTAAGTGACATGTTACGTAGTTAAAATTGATTCTCACTTAGTGCCTAATGTCTACTAATGGTTTTTATGTTCTTCCACTTTCAGAGACAGCGTTTTGCCAACCTTGCAAAGTTCAAGTCTAACGTCTTTAAAATTCTCATAGCCACAGATGTTGCTGCAAGGTACAGAGCAAACATTTCTCAGCTTATCTCACGATTGCTCTGCATCTCTTTGCCATTGTCTAATTCTCCCCACTTTTTGCTCTCTTCTTATCTGAAGGGGTTTGGATATTCCTACAGTGCAAGTTGTTATTAACCACAACACACCGGGTTTGCCCAAAATCTACATCCACAGAGTGGGACGAACCGCTCGAGCTGGTGAGTTTAGAGCTCTGATAACAGTGTAAGTTATGAGAGGTTTTGTTAGTTTTAGTATTACTGTTAAAATAGTATTTTTTGATTAATTATGCAGCCCTATTTTACGGCATGAATTTTAATAGTAGGCTGGAACACTATATTATCAAATCCTTATTTAGAACTGGACCATCTGTTCTATAACGTCCTTTTGTTTTGTCTAGGCCGAAATGGCGTAGCAATCACACTAGTCACACAGTATGACATCCATCTCATCAGTGCCATTGAGGAGCAGATCCGTAAGTTCACAGCTCAATCTGCTTTCTGCTTAAAAAGAGAGCACTTTCAAATCTAAGTATGCTGTATTGTGATAAAAGCACCGTAAATGCTTGTACAAAATTTCTTGCCGTAAGTGTACATTACTGTTTTGTGTGTTTAGAGGCGAAACTAAAAGAGTTTCCTGTTGAAGAGAAAGAGGTTTTGAAGATCCTCACGCAAGTCAACGTAACAAGACGGCAGTGTGAAATTGTGAGTTTTTCAGTGTACATATACATTTTATATATAACACGGTGGCGAAATCTTACAGTTGTTCATTCTTTTATAGAGACTGGAATCCACTGATTTTGATGAGAAAAAGAAGATCAACAAAAGGAAGCAAATGATTCTGGAGGGAAAAGTGAGTTGTTTTATTCTAAATGCATGCTTTAAACATACACTGTCAGAAAAGATTATGAATTATCAGGAAAAAAGTTCAAGAAGTAGCCTTTCTATCTAGATTTGATGATGTGGTGTTAAAGTACGTGCAGAGTAACTGTGGTGCTTGTGGTTCTGTTTTGCTCTTTTTCTTCAGATAATTATATGTAATTTATAAACGTATTAATATTATTATAATTTATTATTTAACTTATAATTACTCTTTATTTCATGTATTTATTTTTATTTTATTTATTTATTTATTTTTTTGACTGAACTTTCCAGGATCCAGATTTGGAAGAAGAAAGGAAAAACGAACAAGAGAAGATCAGAAGAAAAAAGAAGAAACAGACCAGAAAGGAACACAGTGAAAAAACGACAGCAGTGGATTCCTGAAGTGTTGATATTGTGCATTATGTGTATATAGCGTAAATGTGCTAGAATTTGCTATAATCCAATGTATAAAGTAATATCTGTGATCAGTACTCCAAAATAAACCTCATTTTATGAGCGATTTTAGTGTGTTCCTAAATGAACATATGTATGTATATGTGGTATAACACGATGCAGAAGCGGCAGAAAATATTTCACATTGCGACTTTTATTTTGACAACTTCCGCTTTCACCTGGAAGTACGACAGAAAACGTTTTGTAGACCACCCTGTGTTGTGAAGAACATTCAGAAGAAACCTTCGTGATTTAAGACTTTAGTTATTTAAAACTTTATTAGAGATTTAAAAAGATTGATCAGTCGCTCAGCTGACATGGTAAGCGACGTCTATATACTCGCAGACTAGTTAAAGTGAAGCTCAGCTGCTGTGTAAGTTAAGTTAGTAGAGAAGCTGTAGCTCAGGTTACCGGTCTGCAATGCTAATATACTTAATTTCTGTAAACGTTTCGTATTTAAACGAAGGGCTTTTACATTAAGAAGCCAGTTACTAGTTGATTTAAAAATAAAACCCGTTACAAATCACTACAGACACATGCGATGCACCTTTTTAGTAAACAGATTTTGGGCTTTCAGTGGCCAATGCCGACAAAGTGTCAGCCAGACAGAAGCACATAGTCTCTGAACTTTTATTTTACACAGTATTTACTCGCATCACTAAGAAATATTTGAGAATTAAATGACACCATCCATACAATTCATATATGATTCATGTGTTCTTGAGTGCAGTCTTTGTAAATGCTTTGAAAATCTTTATTCAGTAATCACGAGTAACAGCACTCCATTCAGAGCACTGAAGAAAGTTTTTATGTAAAATATTAGAAACATCATCACCTTTCCTGGTTCTTTTAATTTCTTCTTCTCTCCTAGCTACCTTTATCTTTATTGAAGACAGCACAGAACCACCCGATGGTGAGTACGAGGCAGCTCACATCACCTGTGCACAGTTAAAGGAACAGTTTACAGAACAGATTTGGAGAAATGTAGCATCACATCACTTGCGGTGAATGGGTGCGGTCAGAGTGAGAGTCCAAACAGCTGTTAAAGTAGCATAACAACTAAGTCTGCTTTTGTTTTCAGCTGGTGGAGTTAAAGAATGGTGAGACGTACAACGGCCATCTGGTCAGCTGTGACAACTGGATGAACATCAACTTGAGAGAAGTTATTTGCACTTCACGGGTAAATAAAACCTCTTTCTTCAAAAGGAAGGGTTCTTTGGAATATTTGAAACATTTTTAATCGCAGAAACATGATTGAGCGGTTATGGCATTTGTGTCTGTGCTGGAATGTAATGGTTGTGTCTGCCTGCTCTGATTTGCAGGATGGAGATAAATTTTGGAGGATGCCAGAATGCTACATCAGAGGAAGCACCATTAAATACTTACGAATCCCTGATGAGATCATCGATATGGTGAAAGAGGAAGTACTGTCGAAGGGACGTGGCAGGGGGGGCATGCAGCAAAACAAGCCACAGGGAAAAGGCAGAGGAGGCCTACCTGGAAGAGGTGGTGGAGCCAGCAGAGGTTAGACACATTTCAGAGCCCTTGTTAAAGGAATAATGTGACAAAAGCTTCGTTTATGGGTGAACTTAAAGGGACGGTCACCCAAAAATGAAAATTCTGTCATTTATTCACATCCAAGTTGTTGTAAACCTGTATGAGTGTTTTCTTGTGTTGAACACAAAGGAAGATACTTTGAAGAATGTTTGTAACAAAACAGCTGACGGTAGCCATTGGCGTCTGTAGTATGGAAGAAAATACTATGGAAGTCTCAATGGCTACCATCAAGTATCTTCTTTTTAACCGGTTAACGGTCAGTCCCATTTTTGGAGCATAGTCCAGTCCAACTTAAAAGTTGTAAATCTTGAATGCTTTGGAGCACAGACAAGTATGGTCTTGTCTTTGAACACTTTGCATGAAAAATAACCAATTTTTTCCATGCTTGCACATTTATCTTGATTTCATAATAAAAGTCTGAACAGTGCTTAAAGTTTTGCTGCGTGCTCTTTTTACAAATCAATAAATAACTTTTGCTATATCATTTCTTTTAACAGGTCAAACATAGTTTGAAATGCATACACACAGTTGACAGACTTGTTCTGTTTTTCTTTTGAGGTGTTTTTGGTGGCCGTGGCAGAGGCATGACAGGAACTGGCCGTGGACAGCAACAAGACAAAAAGCCTGGAAAACCACAAGGTGTCAAAAACTAACACTAGATATAAAACACATCATCTCCTCATGCGTTAGTTTGCATTTTACTCCCTTTAGCCACAAGAGCACCTTTTCAGGTCTCTTGACATTCACACATTAACATCATAAGGTTGAGTACTTTCTTTTAGAGACTCATTTACAAGCCTCAGTTAGTGCATCAAACTGTTCAACAACTTTTTGCACTGAGTTTGTTGTAAAAGCCCTTAATGGGAAAAACGCATGTGAATTTTTACAGTCTGTCTCATACTTTTTTCATCTACTTTCTCAGTTTGATCATCAACCAGGAAGAGTGAGCTTAATTTGAAATGGGCGTCCTGGATTTCTGTGAAGATTTTCATTTGGACAAGTTGATGCTCTTCCATTTTCTCCAAATAGTTTTTATTTTCTGTTGTCTCACATTTTGGTGTATGTTTTCACATTTGCTGTTTAAGTTTGTTTTTGTGCTTTAAAATACAACTTGGTGTAACTTGACTTGTGTATAATGCACTTGTGAATAAATCATTTTTGTTAAATATTGCAACTGCTGTTAATTTGTGTGTGAGTGCTCTTTTACGTCTAAAGAAATGAATACAAGTTGCATGTATTAAACATTCAGTAAAATCTTTACCCTTCTACACAACTCCAAAACTAATGTCTTGAAAATAAATTTAGACTATCGTTGGAAAGTCAACATAAAAATGGCTTGCCAATAGTTATCTCTGCATTACAGGGATAGTTCATTCAATCAAAAAATGAAAATTGTCATCCTTTACACACCTTCAAGTTGTTACAAAATTGTATGCAGTTGCAAAACTGGATAAAAATAAGTTTGAAGAAACCTCGATTTTTTTTGTATATTTTGTTTTCTTGCACTTTTATATATTTTAAACCATGGCCTGAACCCAATACAGCATAACCTAAATAAATATGATTACCCTCAGCATTTTTCCTTCCAGCCAATCAGTGGCGTTTTCTTGCATTTTACGTGGCTGACTGTTACCATGACAACAGCTGATTCAGCCTTCATCCTAACACGATTTCCTAGTGGGAGTGCTGCTATTTTTAGGTCAATGCGGATAGTTGATTCTTTAGTTCCCTCTTGTGGCGGTTTTGTCAATGATACAGCATAGAGAGTTATTCATTTTCGATGACGACAAGCCAAATAGACCGTAGTCAGTGTAGCGCCATATTTTTTAGCGCCTTTTTTTACGGGAATGAAAACGAGGCTGTGACGGCTGTGTCCAATGGAATGTAACGCCTATTACTCAGCTTTAAGAACCCTGCAGTAAACAAGAATTCCATAAAATAGGTTTAAAAATTGGGAGTTGTGAAAATGACTGATCTAGGACTTTTCCTCACAGCCTCGTTTTCATTCGCGTTAAATTCAATATAGTGTCTAACCTGCTTATTAAACAAACTCCTAAAAACAGGCAAAGATGCAACACAGTCTCAAGTAAACAGCACAAACTTTTATTTTTTATAAGTTCAGTCATTTTCACAACATAGACAGTTGATTTGGTAAATTTCACCACTGGACACTTTGACACCAAACCCCTTATTGTAAGTACAGTACATTTACTACTGCATATTAGTGTTTTTTCCTTGTACATTACACTCGATCATCAGAAAAAAAAAATCACAATGGAAAGCATGAATAAAAATAATTCTAGATAAAAAATGTAGGAAATGGAGAACAAACTCTTAGTCATGATAAACGGATCTGAATGTGGAGCGGATACCTTACATGGTGAGCTGTGATGTTAATAAAAATGTGAACTTATCTTCTCATTTTTGATATTCATGGGGCTCACTAAGGTCCTCTATCTACTGTATATCATCTGCTCATTAGGCCAAAAAGAGAGGGGACCCACTTACAAACAACTCGTCCCAGGCCTCATGGATGTAGCAGTGGCTGTGTTGACATCTACATTAAATTTCAACTTTTTTTTTTTCAACATAATCAGTTTGAAATAACGAACAGCATTCGCCACAAATACAGTCAGGCTTTTAAATTTCAGCACACCTGCTCCACAGTAGACGAGACAGTCAGTCTATCCGCCTGCTTTGGTTTACAACAGTACTTTGCGACTAGGATTTAAACCACTTAATCACATTTCCATTCCATCCCATGGAAATGTTCTGTTAACGGAATGATAAATAATCTGCAACACATGAAAAGGTATTTTCTTCAATATTGCTCTGTAATAAAGTGACACATTCATTCACAAGCAGGCATACACAACAGCAGGTAAAGAACATCCTTTATGTCCTCTTTTTATAGTTTTTTTTTTTCTTAATATCACCTAGATTTTTTTAAAGCCCATAATCGATACAACACAGTCCACACATAAAACCAAAGACTCAAATGTATTTACAGTAAGTTTCCACTAAAGGAAGACAGAACAGCAAAGGAAAGATGCAGGAATAATCAGGGAGGATCTTGCACATGTAAACGTTAATACTCATCATGGGCTTTTTTTTTTTGTTTTGTTTGTTTTTTTGCAAACTGATTTTTGCATTATAGTTGCAGGCCTGGTTTTACACGTAAAATCTTTCACAGGACATGAAAGTCGAGAAAGTCATTATGGGAAATGCCAATCAAATCTCAGTAACTTTTGCTAATTTTGAGAGCGCATAAGAGAATTGTTGATAGTAAGTAGGTCGAGCTTATGGCTCTGCTGCTATAATGAAATAAGCAACAGCATGGCCACAAATCAAACTCAGATTTTGACTAGAAATACACTTGGCTAGACCTAACAAAGCATTGAGAAAGGAATCCTACCACTATTTGCCTAAATGGCTTTATTTCCTTCCATGCAAATTTACATTAAGGAATGTTTGTGTATGATATCTGGCTTTCAGTCCCAGGACTGAAATTACATGAGGCAAGGCAGTGAACAAGATACAATGTCACAGATACAAATAAGCAAGAAAGGTTTTGTGACAAGCACTGCAAAGAATTACCATGAAAACTGTATTAACTGACTTCTCTAACTTTCTTTATATTTGTCAGAATTGGTCATTTTCAAAAAAATAACAAAACGTCTTAGATATGTATTTCTAACTGTATTATTTAAATACTGAACTGTATTTATTATGTACACGGTTTGGAATAAATATACAGAAATCTCTGTCCATTCCGTTTTTTTTATATTTGTTCATAAATAATTTAAGGATATGGAAGAGTAGAAGAAGAAAAATGTTAAAATATGAAGTGAAATGAAGGCATTGGAAACTTATTACAGATAACTGATTCTGTGTTCTATGCCAAACTTCAGTTTAGGCCTAATTATAAAGTCTTTAAAACAATGTGGGCTTAATCATAATTTCAGGCCTAATCAAACCCTTAAAGGGGTAGTTCACCTAAAAATGAAAATTCTTCCATTATTTACGCTCCCTCAGGTTGTTCCAAACCTGTACGAGTTTCTTTCTTCTGTTGAAATCAAAAGAAGATATTTTAAAGAAGTTGGTCATCAGACAGTTGTTGGTTCCCATTGACTTTCCACACTATGGGAGTCAATGGGGACCAGCAACTGTTTGGTTAAACACATTCTTCAAAATGTCTCGTGTTCAACACTCATACAGGTTTAGAGCAAATTTGAGGGTGAGCAGTTTTCATTTTTAGGAGAACTATCCCTTTGAAGAGCGCTATGGCTTTCCTTTTAAAACTGAATGGATTGCATGTTGAATAAAATCATTTTAAAGTTTGAGATGTCAAAATGAGTATTCAGAGAGGAGGGGGAGGAGCTAGAGAGTGTGGCCAGAGGAGGCAGTATGGGAACTGAGGGTTTTATGTTTCTTGTTCTTTTTAAATACCTAAACGGGTGTTTTTTGTGTGTTGGTGCAAGGCAGTGCAGATAGAGCCGTGGGATTTTCAGCAGGCGCAGTCCTGGTGCGGAGCGGCAGGCTGCTCTGTGAGCTGCGGCCCCTGTTTGGCTCCCGTCACTGCAGGATCGGCGGCATCCAGGCTCTCTGACATCTTCTCACAGATTATGTCCACCAGCCGCTCGAAGGTTTGTTTAACGTTAATGTTGTCCTTGGCACTGGCTTCAAAATATTCAAAACCTGAGGATAAAAGAAGAAACCAAGTCAAACCAAGTTCTATAACCTAGTGAGGTCCCTACAAGAGCAGAAATTTTGCAGATTTTATTTCAAAATTTAAAAAAAAAAGTCCATACATTTCCAGACTCAAACGTCTTTGTAAATTTTTCAGACCATATTTCAAACATGATTGAAGCGATTCTCGAAGCGATATCATGATGAGAAGAAACCTAAAACGCTTTAGAATCTGAATATATTTACCTATGACATATCGGTTTGATACTGTAATCGTGGTTTGATGTTGCATGATCACTGAACAATAAAGTACAGTCTGATTTAGCAAAGAGACTTGCTTATGGTAAAGACAGTTTTTGTGTTATGATAATATGCATCTTGAATTCATTCAGTCATGTTAAACTATCACTAAACATTTGACTGCATGCTCCAAACGCCATGCAAAACACTCTGCTTATGAATTAAAATTTTAGAATTTCTCAATTTCACAGTTTAGAAAACAGAATAGGGCCAATAGTCCAGAAACACAAATAGTTTTCCACACTCTTGTTTTCTTTTTTCCATACTTATCCAGACCTACAGAAATGACTAAAGTTGAATTCCAAACTTTTCCATACTGTGTAAGAAAAAGTCCCAGCACTTTTCAGATGATAAAAACATGACCTATACTTTGGAAAATATAGTATATATCAGCAAATTGATATTTCCTTAAATATGACACTAATATCTGAAAGAATATTTGAAATTATAGCTGTGAATATCCAAATATATTGTGCCAACTGGCAAACATGACTTACCAAGATGCTCGGAGAGCTGTCGTCCCCTCTCAGAGGCCACCACCCTCTCATCCTCCATGTCACACTTGTTGCCCACTAGCAGCACCTGGGCGTTATCCCATGAGTATGTCTTAATCTGTGTGGACCTGCAGGAGACAGTCAGATATGATGAAATGTTTGCTTGTTAAAACTAAATTTCCTCTAAGCTGAGCTTTATCGTCACAATATTTTTTCCCCGTATCATACAATATCTATATTTACCACGATATTCATTTACCATTAATGGGGATGAAAATGCTTTCCACATGTTTGTTAGACCTTGAGAATGAATGTATACATAACTTGTTTGTTCACAATTGTCAACGATCTCAAATCTCCCTTTTCTGTCAAAGATACGTATCCTAACAACTATGTTCCTTCTTTGAGAAACCACAAGGCTCAGTAGTAGGACCACTGTTTTTCATGCTTTACATGTTACCCTTGGGAGATATCATCAGGAAACCTGGTGTTAGATTTTACTGTTATGCTGATGATACTCAGCTCTATATTTCTTTGCGGCCCGACGAAACATACCAATTCACAAAACTAACTATTATTGCTTTCTAACAAAACAATGGATTTCTATTTTTTTTTTGCCAAATACAATGTTGCAAACATGGATGAAAAATGAAAACATAGATGAAATATGTATTGCTTGTATGATATCCCTTATAAACAATAATATTATTACTTTTAGAAGTACATTTTAGAATACAATAGTAATACATTTCTGTTATAATTTCTTCACTGAACTTTTATTTTGGTGGGTTTTTGTGAATAACTTTGATTTTCAGTGTATGTTTGATGGTTTTTCTCAAAAGAAACGGTGTAAAGCTGCTGAAGTGAGTCTCAGAGCAGCTCTGGAGATGAAGTTCATGTGTTCATGTCTCACATATTGAAACAGCAGATGCTGAAAACACTGCGAGCGTCAAGTTTTGAGTTTGTGTAGTAAACAAAACTATGCCACTCATCCACACAGATACATGCAGAACATGCAGTTTTGCATGATTAATTAACTCACCAGTCCTGCACTGCGGCAAAAGACTCCTCGTTGGTGATGTCATACATGAGGATGAAGCCCATGGCTCCGCGGTAGTAGGCAGTGGTGATGGTTCTGTAGCGTTCCTGTCCCGCTGTGTCCTGTGAAGGAACACCCAGTAATGTAAGATGAAATAGGAACAAATGCAAGACCAATGTTTTACATTTAAAATACAGAATATGCATTTGATTGTTAGCATCAGTCAAACAATTACAGTAAGAATATACTATTATAATTAACAGTATATTAAGATTTTTTAAAATGTTTTAAAAGAAGTCTCTTATGCTCACCAAGGGTGCATTTATTTGATTAAAAATAACAGTAAAAACAGTAATATGCTGATTTGATACTCATTTATCACTTTTTATCAATTTAATAAAATAAAAATATCAATTTCTTCTTTCTTTTTATTTCAAACCTTTTTTACACTACCTGAATGGTAGTGTATCACAGTTTTCACAATGATATTAAACAGCACAACTGTTTTCAACATTGATAATAATCAGAAATGTTTCTTGAGCAGCAAATCAACATATTAGAATGATTTCTGAAGGATCATGTGACACTGAAGACTGGAGTAATGATGATGAAATTTCAGCTTTGATCACAGGAATAAATCCCATTCTAAAATATATTAAATATATTTATAAATTCTTTAAAATTGATTTGACTGATTTTTGATCAAATAAATACAGCCCTGGTGAGCATCAGCAACTTCTTTCAAATATATCAAAATCAATTACAAACTGAGGGAAAAATTGAAATGATTTTGTCTGATAAGCAACAGCTTGTTCTCGATTGTACTCAACCCCTGAATATTCCTTCAATGACCCTCTACACTTCTTGTTTTCACATAACCAGGAAAACGGGATTTAGCCATGGTTTCGGTTTTACATGTAGCTCCTCCTATCAAGAAACTCGAGAGCAAGTATAACAATAAGCATCCACTATGTAAGGACCTGATCTCTGCATCACTGCACCAGAGAAATGAGCCTGTTAATTATAAACACACTCCATTCAGTCATTACAGGCCTGACTTATGTAGGAGGCCAAACGAGCACGTCTAGAGACTGACAACAAACTACAGCTTCTTAAAAAAGGAGGAAGAAATTCAATAATCTTTAGACTATTTCACAAATCCTGCAAGAACATGGAAGGAACCAGTTTTAGTTGGCACTGAGCACTTTCCACTTTTTTGGCCTCTAAATGAAGTATTTTTGTAGCAACTCTTATACCATTATGTGTAAGCTCCTTGGTATGATTTTGAGCTTATGCACTAAAGTATTCCTTGGCATGGACATTTTTTTTTGCTCTTTTTCACTACTTAGTTACATTTAAGTCATATGAGCAACTCCAGCTGATTCAACCACAAAAGACTTTCTTAGAGAAACATTAGTTTGACAGAACTATGAGTTTGTCTATAGGGAAGAATCATAATACATCACGTATCCACCTAGTCCAACTGTAATAAATCAACAGACTAAATTCTCACAAACGTAACCTCTAATTCCTATAGAGACTTCATGAGGTCGAAATGGTGTCTCCTGAGCAGCACTGATGGTTCTGTTAATATACCACAAGATCTGTGACACTGCAAACACTGTTTGGCTCTTGACTCTGATACCACAGTAATAGATAAGCATCTTTTCACAAGTATGCTGCAATCCAGCATAGAGTTTCTGTTTTCTGTTACACTCTCTCTGAACCATACGGAGCATTATGTGAAACAAGCACTGTTATGTTCAAATTTATTTTTGCATCCATGCTAAGTAAAAATCAAATAGTATGCACTATGCAGACTACAAAAGAGCACACTGCATGGTATATACTGCGCTTGACTAGACTTTCCATTTCTAGTGTGACAAATGAACTGTAAGCAATAACAACTGAAATTCCTAACATCTCTTGGGACATCACTTGATCAGACATTTTTACACAGAACTAAAACCTAAAGTGTACTCTATCATATTTGATAAACAAAGCCTCTAAATCAGGGGTGGGGAACGTTGATCCCTGCAGAGTTTAGCTCCAACCCTAATCAAACACACCTGAACCAGCTAATCAAGGTCTTCAAGATGCAGTTAGGTGTTTTTTTTTTTTTTCCAGGGTTTTTCAGGGTTGGAGCTAAACTCTGCAGGAGAGTGGCCCTCCAGGATCAACGTTCCCCACCCCTGCTCTAAATCATCGACATGATCAAAACTTACTGTTACATGGCTTCTGTCACCTGTCGGGTTTTTTTAGCAAGTAAAAGGCCTTTTGGTGTCTAAAAATGTCCAACTTCAGGTTGTGATACACGTGTCTTTTGAAATCTTTATTAAGTACATTAAGATTTTTATTAAGTAAATATAAGAATATCTTTTTTATTGTTAATAATATTTCAAGATGAACACTTAGCAGACTGAAGCAACTTAGGCTTACTTTATTACAAAAAAAAAAATCACTCAAAATGTATCAAATATGATCATCAGGCTTTTGATAAATATTTGCCTATCCCTCAATTGTCATTGTATTGCATTGCATTATATGTTTTGAAACTACACAGCTTTTATCATAAAACTAAACATTTAAATTTCAATCTAAGACACATTATTAGGAAATATAGAGTAACAAGTGATATTTACATGCATTTTATGTAAGTCAGCCTATACTATTATACAGATCTTATTGAGTTACATTACAAGCTCTCAGTATTTCATCTTACTTTTTGGCCATAGAAATATCAGCAACTGCACCAAATTTCATACAATATTTGCTCAGTTTGGGCCTCGGAATAAAAAAAAAAAAAAAAAAAAAAAAAAATGGTGTTTTTCCTTCTTGAGTGTGAGCTCCATATTCTCCTATATCATACTGTATAAACCATATAAAGGCCTGATGTATCAAATATGATACTGAACAAAAAACAAAAAAAAAATTATAAACTTATTATAATTTAATGTGTCAGGCTTTACAGGGTTAAAATGTGAAATATCCTCCTATATTTCCAAGACGACAACTGGACACCACTCTATGAATCACGATTGAGGTCATGTGACAATGTAGTACTGTCTGACACATTTATCACTGCATGATTCTATTTTTAAAAATATAGGAGGGAATATATGGTACATTTTGTGCAATATTCAGTAAATGCCGAGCAAGTATTAATTTCTGAATATAGCTAAATGTTCATGTCTTTTGGACCTTCAGTATATTTTATCCATAGAGAAGATGGTGGGAGTGTGTGTGTGTGGATCTGCTCGGGTCTGTGGGGTGGGGGAGGGTCGTCTTCCACCAGAGACACTGGGGGAGGGGTCCTGATACATCACAAATGATTCTGATTGGTTACTCATCTAGCGCATCAACAAACCTCCCCATTCCTACTGACCATCTCTCTCTCTCCGTTTCTCTGTACACACAAAATATTTAGGCCTGAATTTAAAATGCATGTATTTGAAATGTATATAAAATTTCAAATCATCTGAATACACAGTTAACATAAACTGAATGTTATGCATATTTGTCAGTCATACATAAATGAAACCAGTAATATTTCTGCACTCAAAAAAATCATAGGATATTTTATTATTGACTATTTTATTATTATTATTATTATTATTAATATTATATATATATATATATATATATATATATAAAATGCATATATATATATATATATATATATATATATATATATATATATATAAAATGCATCACTTCAAATAGCTGAGAATCTGCATGAATCTGTTTATTGTGAAAACCATAAATTTTGGTTAAAATATGGCTAGCTGTAAAACAAGCAATATTCAGTTAATTAAAATGTATGAGACTGAAACAAATTGGATTGATTGAAGATAAATACATAAACCTGGTGATTGTTTGTTTCAAACACATTGAGTTTATTAGTATTATTACAGAAATATTACCGGCTTCATTTTTGTTTAATTGACAAATATGCATCACATTATTATTTATTTATTAATTTGATTATGTTAAAACTTTGGAAATTTTATCTGCAACTCAAATAACAAATCTTAAATTTAGGCCTAAATTTTTTTTTTTTTTGAGACCACAGCATTTCTCCATTAAACCATAATGGCTTAATTTGCTAATTTGGTACATTAGTTGATTTAAAATATTTAGGTTTATGGCATTTTTATTACAATTGTAATTATTTTTTGCCATTTTACATGTTAAACTCTGTTAATCTCAGCAGGTCCGTGATGGATCCACAGCTCTGTTTCTGAGATTTAAACGTCAGAAATGAGACAGTCAATATCAATAATCAATATCAGTAACTTTAATTAAACACCAGTATAATCTCAACGGATCACGTATACTATGGACCTTCCAGTAAGAAAACAGCTAGAATGCAAAAAGCTGCTATGATTTTTATTGATTCATTATTAAAAAAAACACATTTGACCTCTTCTTGTGTTCATTAAACAATGACCACAACAAGCCCTTATACTGGCACAGATGTGTTCCACTTGTAAGCTGATGGGAAACATGATCTCACCCAGATCTGCAGCTTTATCCTCTTGTCGTTCCTGTAGATGGTCTTCACCTTGAAGTCGATGCCCACCGTGCTCACAAATGCTGGCGTGAAGGAGTCGTCTGCATAACGAAACAGAAAGCTGGTCTTTCCAACGCTGCTGTTCCCGATGATCAGGATTTTGAACATGTAATCAAAGTTCTGGTCGGAAGACTCCTTTTGTCCATAACGGTTATCTGTAGCTGAAGCCATCTGGAGGATGTAGAAAAAAAGGATGTTTGTACATGTTTGCTTAATAACGTCTTGGAGCATTTAGCGGCATCAGTTTATAACCATTAACACAAATGCTAAGTTCCCAAATGTACCATAAACACTGTTAGAAAATAACAAACATCATGTTTTCAAATACTGAAAACTGAGAGTAAAATGCATAAGTAGCATTACTGTAGCATTGTAAAGCGCCATGCTTTCTTCTAAGATACTTTCTTCTGGTCAAATTTCATTTGATCCTAAGTAGGGATGCGCCAATGTAATCGAACAATAATTGGTATTGGCTGATAAAAGCGAATTATCTGCAATATTGGCCATTGGCTGAATATAAATCAATCAAATATAAATCAATATAAGTCAGTCAAAAGGGGTCAAAAAAGTGTCAGACTTCACGACTCAATATAAGGTTAATGAGATAATAATGCTTTAACACAATCTAATTTAATTAAAAAAATGAGTGACATTAACACAGGTTCTATTTGACAGTATAAATCACCTGTAGTTCATGCCAGGGTTGCTATGTCCACATTTTTCCTTCACTTAACATTATTTGTAGCATGCATCCCATCCAATAATGCAAAGTGCTTTGTTACTTCTCATAAGAAAAAGTCTCAGCGCTCAAATAATGTCCATTTTAATCGCAAGATTCAAACAATAAATGCCATTTTGATGCTCTTAAATGTGTTGTCTTGGGGTGTATACTGTTTTCGGTATTAGCTTAGCAACATGCAAACTCACAAGTCCCCTGTGCATTTCGCATAAGGATCACTATTTGTTTGACACAAGAAGCTGCTGCCCATGAACAGAGCTTTCCTACATAGCTGCCTATGTAGTAAGCAGACAGCAAGGCAGCCAACTAGGTTTTGGAACACAGCCACTGTGATTTAGTAGGCTACATTTAGGAGCTTGCTGAGGATGGCAGACCAAGCAAAAGCTCTGTACTTCAAAATTTCTGTCTGTTTGGATGGACTTTGGCTGAGTGAATCTTCGTCCATTTCACTATCTGTCACTCGTCCCTCGAGACCTGTGACCAAACAGCAGCGGTAAAGTCACCAGCTACTGAAAATCAGTCAGGCAAGAAACTCGGAACAAAATGAAACGTCTGAGCGGCTGCCAGGCCATGGCATTAATCTGACATTTTCCTTTGGTGTCAGATCAATATTTGGCACAGGACCTTCTGAATACAAAACACTGTCTTTTTAACACCTCCATCAGAATGTGACAAGTGACTCATTCTACTGTCCATCTGAAGTTCACACGAGCTGCTGTAATGATCATTATAATCAGTGATTGTGTAACGGCTATAATCTTTTAAAATACATCAAATCACTATTAATGTCTTAATGAGAAAAACAAAAATGAACCCAAAAATGAAAATTTGTAGAAAATGCACTCACCCTCAGGCCATCCAAGATGTAGAGGAGTTTGTTTCTTTATCAAAACAGAGTTGAAGAAATTCAGCATTACATAACGTGCTGACCAATGGATCCTTTGCAGTGAATGGGTGCCGTCAGATTGAGAGTCCAAACAGCTGATCAAAACAATAATCCACACCACTCCAGTCTGTCAATTAATGTCTTGTGAAGTCAAAAGCTGTGTGTTTGTAAGAAACAAATCCATCAAGATGTTTTTAACTTCAAACATTCACTTCCAGACAAAATATGAGTCCATAATACATAATAACGTTTCCTCCAGTGAAAAATCCATCTTCTTTTGTCCTCTCACATCAAAATCCATCAATACATTTGTTTAGAACTTTTCTCTAGTAAACAGTGCTTGATCTGTGCATATTTCTTTCACTTTTTCACTGGAGGAAGTAATGTTATTGATAGAGGACTTGTATTTTAGCCTGAAGTGACACTTTAAAGTTAAAAACGTCACAATAATGCATTTGTTTCTTACAAACACGCCACCTTTTGCTTCACAAGACGTTAATTTATGGACTGGAGTGGTGTGGATTACTTGTGGATTATTGTGATGTTTTTATCAGCTGTTTGGACTCTGACGGCACCCATTCACTGCAGAGGATCCACTGCTGAGCCAGTGATGGAATGCTGCATTTCTCAAGATCTGATGAACTCATCTACATCTTGGATGTCTTGAGGGCAAGTACATGCTCAGCAATTTTTCATTTATGGGTGAACTTATTCCTCCAAGATTAACTTTGATTACGGTTTTCTGTAAGACAAGTACCAGGCCAGATATTGAAAGTGAGCAGGGGAGAAAGAGATAAAGAGAGTAAAAGAGATCTGGAGGACAAATGTAACATGAGCTTCCACGCTGTACATACTGCAATGACTCAACAGAGCATGGATTGGGATCAAGTGAAAAGCAATAATCAGATCTCACGGATGTCTGACAGACACATTTAGCTATGAAAGAAAGAAAATGCTGAAGAGCTGAAACACTGTGCAAGCATTTCAAATTGACAAGGGCAGATGTTTGAATCTTATCAGGCTGTCTCAGGAAGACTGTACTTCATATGAAGACTAACTGGCCATTCCAAACCTTAAATTAAGCTCATTCTGAAAGAGGAAGTAAAAGGTCACATTACACTGATGTTTGTCTCAACTAAGTCGTGTCATATACATATACACTTGCTCGGAACAGCATGATATTATACTATTTCTGCAGTATCTATAACACATAAGCATGCATTTTTGAATGCACAGAAATACTTGGATGACGTTCTATATTTACCAACATGTGCAGTACACAATGAAACAATGTGTACCTTACTGTATCCCATAATGCAATGCACACAACTTGACTTTTCATTTTCAGTCTCATTAACCACAGATAATATTAGATAGAATTCTGTGCCTTTTCGAGCTTGATTCATTGTTTTATCAGAACACCAAAGACAAATACTACTGTTCAAAACTTTGAGGTCTGTATCTTTTTTCATATTTTTGATTAAAGGCTGCATTATTGATCAGAAATACAGTAAAAATGTATATAAGAAAATGTATTCCAGTGAGTCCTCCAGTCTTCAGTGTCACATGATACTTCAGAAATCATTCTAATATGCTGATTTGCTGCTCAAGACACATTGTTGTGCTGATTAATATTTTTTGTGTAAACCATGATTTTTTTATTTGATTGATTGATTGATTTATATACACACACACTTTATGAATAAATATATGTATTCTATTTTTGAAAAAAAAAAAAATACAGTACAGTATACATACACAGTATTTAGTAAAAAAAAAAAAAAACACCATTCCATTCACAACATACAGTAGCCTCTCTCTAACTCAAACACAAATATAAAAGAGAAAGAGATATTCAGAGCTGACATTTCACCTTAAACATTCCTGCTCATCACAGCATGAAAGACTTCTATCACAGAGTCTGTTCACACTACCATATGCTTGCTATTTTTACATTATATAGCAAGCATACTGTGCACAGTACAAAACAGAACAGACTGTTCGATACCATATCCACACTGCAATGTGCTTGACCTTATATTTCTAGAGTGTAACAATTGCAATGTCAGTTGTGATATGTGACCCTGGACCACAAAACCAGTCTTAAGTCGCTGGGGTATATTTGTAGCAATAGCCAAAAATACATTGTATGGGTCAAAATTTTCAATTTTTCTTTTATGCCAAAAATCATTAGGATATTAAGTAAAGATCATGTTCCATGAAGATATTTTGTAAATTTCTTACCATAAATATATCAAAACTTAATTTTTGATTAGTAATATGCATTGCTAAGAACTTCATTTGGACAATTTAAAGGCGATTTTCTCAATGTTTTGATTTTTTTGCACCCTCAGATTCCAGATTTTCAAATAGTTGTATCTCAGCCAAATATTGTCCTATCCTAACAAACCATACATCAATGGAAAGATTATTTATTCAGCTTTTGTGGTCCAGGGTCACATATTTAACATGTCTTCAGTCTTAATTTTGAAGGTCCACTTAATGTTAATATGAAAATTCCTTCAATTCTGTGGAACACAAAAGGAAAAATTCTGAAGAATGTACAAGTTGCTCATTTCCATGCAATTACAATAAAACCAAAGTGACTCACTGAATAATGTGCAAGTTTGGATAATATGATGGTGAGTACATTTTAATATTTTTACAAAAAGATCCCCTGCATACCTGGATGCCACATATACTGCAGTGCACAGTATTCAATAAAGCAACCAGAATTCATTCTGAACAGAGACATTTGAACTGGCAAAAGGCTCATTAGGATTGGAGATTGGTATTGGTATTCTGTGTTAAGGGTTCTTTAGTTAGAGACCTCATAGGATGGTTGAACGGACAGCAGAATGTTCCTGTTCTAACTTGTATTAGAGATTTTGACAAGTATAATTCGCTTCAACCTTGGCCTGATTCTATGTGTGTTCATCACAATCGAAGCAACTTCCACCAGACGCAGCACAAATTCAACAAAAAGGCTTCTCCTCAGGAGACCCTGAAGCTGATCTGCGATTCAGCACACCGCGTCTGGTGTGTCGGAAAGATTCGCAGAGCACCAAAGCATCCTAAAGTCAGCATCTCTCCTGATAACGGAGGGCTCCAGCAGACTAAAAATAGAGGCTAACTTTTAGACCAGCTGATCTTTCAGCCTAACAAAAACAGACTGCCGGACTGCCTTGGGGAGGGGGACGGAGCACATCTTTATGGCTATATCGTTGTAAAATAACGGGTTTCAGCAGCAATTACACTCTGCTCCAGTGAGCACTTTTCTCTTCCTTTAGACACAAATCCTTAATAATGCAAAAGTCTGGGTAATCAAGACCTACAGCACTGGACACTGAGTGGTTAGAGCTGCGCTGTCCAAGAACAGTCAAGCTGATTGGCTTCAAAATACCAGTCAGATCAAACAAAGTGCCTTAAACCAGTCTAAGATGGTTTGCTGGTCTAAGCAGGTCTAGCTGGTCTTGCAGCTTGGCCAAACTGGAAAGTGACCAAAACCACTTTGAAATGAGCCAAAAGATCAGCTTGGAAGACCATCAAGCCAGTTTGGGCTGGTTTAAAACGTTTATAAACGAAGCAACGAATATATACGGTACCAAACGTGAGAAAATGGTTCACAGCATCCAGGACGTAATGACTAATAACAGCAGTTTTGCTGAATGATGGAGGCAAATATAATAGACTAGCGCGACAAAACGCATGTGCGATATTATGAATGGTTCTGTGAGACCTAGCCTACACAGTGTTATACTGGCATATTATATAATACAGTATATACAATGAAAGTAAAATTATAACCAGTAAAAGACCAGAGCATCCTTACATAATAGGAAACAGCACATGTACATGCAACGCTGCCGCTGCGGAGGATATTTTCACCTGATTCACCATCTTCTGAGATGATGCTAAAGAAAACAACGATTCCTTATTCTCATTTAGATATAAAAAACGAAGAGGCAGACGATCTTTCGAATCCGTTCAATGTAATGCCAAGGCTTCAAAGGCTATGTGGCAGATGTGTCTTTGATGGGGAGTATAAATAGGAGCATAGGATGTCAAATGAAGGTTATTCTTCTTATATTCCGCTCATTTTTCGCAGCTTTCCCAGCGGAAAACACACACATACAGTAAAGACTGCAAATTACTTAGCGAGAAATATTTAAAACGCGTAGTACTGCTGTTGACTTACCGTAAAAGCCGTTTAAAGCGTCACTTACGCCAATACTGCGCCTCTTCCAACACCTGCAGATACTTTGACGTCACTTTGAAAGACGTGTGACGCAAAGAGGGGGCGGGGTCATGGTTTTGATTGACGGCTCGGAGAACTAACGCTAACAATGCAATCCCACCCACAGGACGTAAAATATTCAGGACGCTTTAAAACCAGCATTATTCATTATTTAGGAGCGTGGCTTCGGTCTCTCCATAATGAATCAATTAAAACGGTCGCAGAAAATGAGCAGCTGACACAGGGATTTGTTTACATTAACGGTGCAGGTCAGCCCTTTTCGCCACACTGATATGTAACCAATGTTTGACTCTTTATTGGTTATGTTTCTTATAACAAATCAAATGGCAACCATGGTTAACGCAATACAGTATAGTTATTTTTGTCATCACTGTAAAATCATAAAAAACCTAATAATATAATACTTAAGACCTAATTTAAACAATGTAATACGCTTTTCGATGATAGTGGTAGCTGTTACTAAGTTACAATTATTTGCTGCACTGACAAAAACTGTGATAACTATTGTGTTTTGACCAAAACAATGGTTAGCATGATGATTTTTCCTCCTAAGTTGCCTGAAAAGGGGTACAACGCAGTAATTTCTTAATTTCTTGACAAAAGCATATATTCTCATAATTATATTATTTATTATTATATTATATATATTTATTATATGTAATAAAATTATTATTATTATTATACTGCAACTAGGCTAACTAAATTAATCAGTAAAAAACAATGCAACAAAGTTGCATGAGTGCGGGGAGAAATTGCATCAACGCGCTTTTATCGCCATCTAGTGTTTAATTTAATATGAACGCAAATTACGATAATTTAATCAGTTACACGTCCCGAAACATTTTAAATGAGAGTTTTGTGGCTTTTATCTCATACCTGATAGTTTTTAGGTTATATCTATATTAGGGTGATGTTAAAGTTCGACAAAACTAACCTTCAAAAGATATGTATTTAAAATAACCTACATTTATTATTTCCAGAAAAAAAGACCAAAAATAGACTCATCTTGGAGCTCATACATTTTTTTTTAGCCAGTCAAACGCTTTCTAGAATGGGAATCCGTCATTATAAAAACGTTTACCACCAAGGAGGCCTGTAATAACTGAGAGACGTGGTTAGCATTAGCATCGTCGAAGCTATCAAGCCAAATTTGTACCTATCGCTGGTATTTATAAATGATTTATGAACGATTCATTTATGAATGATTACTTAAAACCCCATATTATTTATTTAATTATTTTTTATTGGCAATTCAGAACAATCTGAATTAAAAATTGAGTAGCCTATTTTTGGCTCTGACAGTGGAGAACACAAACACACTGTGATAAACCAACTTTATCTGAAACATAACGTTATGTGACCTCGACCTGTAAACAAACTGAACAAATATCTTTAACAATATCAGTAATACTAACATACAGAGGACGCATATACATTTATTACACATTATTACAGAGAAGACGACATAGTTCATTTAATATCATACAGCAAAATTCATTTTAGATACTATGAATGTTTCACAGTCACTGCTGTAATGGCACTGAAGCTAAAGGGATGTGCTTTAAGGCTCGGAAATCTACACTGGCTATTCTGATCTCTGAGAACCAGTGTGGCCAAGGCTACAGAATGAAGTGGCACTTTTAGCTATAATCATCAGTCTGGCTAGAGATTCTCTTCAGCACTTCTGACTACTCTTAAGAAGGGAATATATATATATTTTTTAATTATGAAATGATTATTTATCATGGTTCTACGTTCTTAACAAACTAAAGGTGAAGTGTTTCGTTTCTGGGCTACTATATATGAAAATAATCAATTATTTTCAACAGGTTTTCCAAGCACATCCCCATCTGTGATTGGTCAGAAAAAGAGGTAGTCAAACCCCAATAAATAAAATATTCTTTATATATGTGACCCTGGACCACAAAACCAGTCATAAGTGTCAATTTTTCAAAATTAAGATTCACACATCATCTGAAAGCTGAATAAATAAGCTTTCCATTGATGTATGGTTTGTTAGGATAGGACACTATTTGGCCGAGATACAACTATTTGAAAATCTGGAATCTGAGGGTGTAAAAAAATCTAAATATTGAGAAAATCGCATTTAAAGTTGTCCAAATGAAGTTCTTAGCAAGGCATATTACTACTCAAAAATTAAGTTTTGATATATTTACGGTAGGAAATTTACAAAATCTCTTCATGGAACATGATCTTAATGTCCTAATTATTTTTTGGCATAAAAGAAAAATCGATAATTTTGACCCATACAATGTATTTTTGGCTATTGCTACAAAATTACCCGTGCGACTGGTTTTGTGCTCCAGGGTCACATATAGCAAAATGATTACATATGCCCTATACCCAAACATTAATTGTGATTAATCTCACAATTTCCAACCAATAGAAGAATTTTGAATGAAATAGTAAATATAAATTTGGTCAATTTTTATCTAATTCAAATGAATATGTTTTATTTATTTTACACAAAAAATTGCACACTTCTCCTTTAAAATTCCTCTGTAATGTCAAAGGATGTTTCTGACTGTATATAAACAGGTTCATATTTCTGGAATATATTGAGGCAAAGATCTCTGAAAATGATGACAATATGAGAACAGGATCTTAAGGATCAGTTAGCCACAGCCCTTTTTGTGAGGTGGACATGGATCTGGCTCGAAGTAAGGGTTTTTTATGCTGATCTAGACCAGAACTACCTGTTTAAATCCACCTAACAATAAAACCGGGAAAGATGTCAGATCCACATCAGCTCTTGATAGCACCCAGTGGAGGCGATCTCCAGTTTTACAATCTCTAACATGGGCACAGCAGAGTAAATCACTGTAAAACTGATTCACTCATGAGTGTCAAGTTTAGGGGAGTTTAGATTTGTCATCATTCGAGTTTATTCATAAATCAGATAAAATACCAACCCTGTTTCTATCGATATAATCATTATGTCTACATAGTGCTAATGTGTCAAGAGGTATAAAGGTATTTCAGTACAAAGACGCATGTAAAGGGATTCTCCGTACGGTCGTCTAATGAGCCCAATATTTTGGCTTTTAGATTACGTTTTTCCTTATTTGTTCAAAACAAGATTATAAACAGATAGTTTTGCGACTGCACTTTGGAGTCTTGCTACATTAAAAGGAAATCAACATTATCCTGAGGTTGTTAACAATCACAATCACAATCTTATCGCTAACCTGTTAAGGCAAGACACTACAAGAAAAACCATTGAACATGTCTTTTTTTCAGACTAGTGGAAAGTAAACATCTAAAATACACATTTTAAAATACACATATTTGTGTCTGTAGATTTCAATTACAATAGATATTTTTAAAGGTTGTTTTAAGCACTGAGCCAGAAATCTTTACTTTAGTATCACTTATATACACTATGCTTAACAGTCTGTAATCGCCTTATTTATATTTATACATTATACATTTTATTTCTAAAAACATGCTGAGTTTATTTATTTAAATGTAATTTAATTTAATTGAAATTTTCTTTTCAGGCTGTTGACAGAATTCTCTGATTTATGGAGTAATAAAACGAAAAATCCCTTCTGCAAAAACTTACCGAAAAAATGTTTTTACAACAAAATGGAGAATTTTGAATCAATGTCCTGATTTCTGTTTTGGTAATGTAAGCAAATTAATGCATACTTCATATAATGCTTCATTTACATACTTAACATTAAAAAAAACGTGTAATACAAAAAAATATTATTATTATTATTGTTATTAATGTACTGTGATTAATCAGCTGCAGAAGTATGGTGATATCTATTATTTAATATTTTTTACTTGTGGTGTCTTGCCTTAATATTTCGCAACTGTCCCGTTTCATTCGACTAAGTTATTTCTCAGTGGCAAAAAAAGCAAAAGCATTAAGTTATCCATTATTAAAAAGGTTCAAGATAATAAATATCCTAGAGTCGAGTGAAAAAGTTCACATAATGAGTAAATCAGCTTTCCTCTGCAGTTGGCATGGACAGTCAATCAAGGGAAGACTCATGTTTCTCCATGAGACCACAAAAACATTTACACCTTCGGCCTCAGTCCTTTTGCAAAAGTTTGTGTCAGGGACACAATTCTAGCTGTAAAATACAGGCTTATTTGGTCAGATAAACCAATGTCTTTTTATTTTAAAGTGTATGGTTGTTCTACTCAACCCCAAAGTATTCTTAAGTGCAGCTAAGGAACACAAGTGAAGCAGCACTCTTAGTACTGGGCCTTTTTAAGTTTCCAGCTGCAGGATGGATACGCTGGTCATTTCTTGGTCCAGTTCTCTTTCGCTGCTGTCTAAAACGGGAGTGACTCCACGAGGGGATGTTTGTGCATGCCTGGGGTCCGCTATAGTCCTTGATCGGTCTTTATCTGTGTGCTCTTCTTCAGCTTCTAGCTCTCCATCCTCTTCCTCCAGAGTCAGCTCAAACTGGAACTTTTCCCCGGCTGGTCCTGCGACGCCCAGCGTGGCCCGTGAGTCCTGCTCTTCGGGGGTGGGCGACGGGCTGCGTGGGATCATGCTCTGGTACCATTCGCGATTGTCCTCCAGTGTATCTAGAATGTCCTGAGCATCCGGATGGACCAGGTCAGCCCATGTCTCCCATAGAGGATGGACAATGTAATCAATGAATCCCACCTTAAGAAACAACAATTAAACACAGTCGTCATTGGTACGGTACAGGACAGGACAGGCTTTTTCAAACATGTAAAACCCCATATACGTATGATGATCCATTATATTTTGATGTATAAATGCACATTTATACAGTGTCAGAAATAATGAAGTGTGATATTATAAAGTTTTGTGCCTCTTGTGATTTTGCAAATTATTAAAGTAGTAACTGAAAATACTTTTTATTTACATCTATATTATACTACATATTTATTTATTTATTTAAACTAAATGCTGATTTTTTTAACAATTAAAAACTCACAATTTATCTCGTGAGTTCATGAATTTGAGTATTTTGGAAATTTAGTGAATGTCAATATCATAACTTTAAATATCTTTTATTAATATCTTAAACGCACATATTAAGTCTGACAGTCCTGAAAAATACATTTTTCTAATATTTCACATTTTTTTCTCTCAATTTACAGCTAGATATTTTCAATGTATAAACACCTATTTATACGATTTGAGAAAAATATTAAGTGATACTGTGAAGTTTTTTTTTAAATAACTGGATTTTATATTGTCATTTAGCAAATTATTAAAATTGATTCAGAAAATGTGCTTTATTTACATCTATAGTCTACTGTTTATTTATCAACAAAACTAAATTCTGAATTTTCTTTCAATTAAAAACTACTGATAATAATAGAATAAAATATTCACAATTTATGTCATGATTTCATGAATCAAATTTAGTGATTGTTGAGTCATTATATTAAACATCTTTTATTAACATCTTAATTGCACATATTAACTTTGACAGTTCTAAAAAATACATTTTGTAATATTTCACATTTTTTCTCCCAATTTTATATAGCTACACTTTTTCATGTAATGAAAAAAATAACCATTCATACAGTTTGAAAAATATTAAATGACTTCTTCTTAGTAAAAAACTTAATTTACATCCATATTCTACTGTTTATTAATGTATTTATTAAAACTAAATGCATTTTTTTCTTACAGTTAAAAACCCATGTGAGAAAATATTAAATGTGATATTATAAATACATGGCTTTTAATTTCTCAAATTATTAATTTTTTTTAAATAAAAATACTTTTAATTTACATCTATATTCTAGTATTTGTTCATTAAAACATATTTTAATAATATAAGTACACACATTACCTTTGACAGCCTTAAAAAAATACTGTAATTCTTTTCTTTTTTTCTCTCTCAATTTTTTTGTAGACCCCCAGCATCCCCTTGTGACCCTCCCTGACCCCAGCTTGCAAACTCCTAAAATAGACATAATCATACCTGAGATTTTTCCACAGAAGCTGTGTGTTTGTCACACATGGGGCTGATTTCTATGCCCTTGTCACGCTCACGGTCCCCCTGTCTGAAGAGCTCCACCATGATGCGATCTGTCCACTGTCTGTAGAGCTCCAGGGGTTTCGTGGGGTTGCTGAGGTCTGCACAGTGAACCATATTCTGAAGCACCTTTTGTAGAAAAGAAAGAAGATATTTTACAATTCAGCTGTTCAAATAAAGCTGAAAAGCCAATCAATGGTTGACTATCCACCCAAAAGTGGACCTAAATAGAGTTTAGTAAGGAATTGTGTTGTATCTGCTAGAGTGAGACGGCAGTACCTGTATTCGGTCTGAGTAGTTGTCCAACAGCAAGACTCCCAGACTAGTCACCTTTTTAGTTTCCACCATTGTCTTCAGGTCAGCCAGGAAATTCATGTGTTTGGACATATCAGTGGCTAATACCTGTAGAGATGACAGGAAATCTGATATTAGAAGTATTAAAAACACAGTATTTGAAATGTGACATTTTAGAAAGGTTTGTTTTACTTCATATGCTTTTTTTTAAAAAAAATCAGGGTTAAACCTTTGTGGCTTTTTTTCTACAGTTTCATTAACAGTCTTTCGAAATAAAACAACAAAGAGAGACTGCAGTAGTCTGATTCACAAAAGAACGACTCACAAATGAGTCACAGATCACTCATTACCTCAGTGAAACATTTAGAAACAGTCATTCCCTCATACATCATTACTACCAGACATATGGTTGACATAATGGTAAACCATTAACTTTTATATTTTCCTTAAAGGGACAGTTCACCCAAAAATGACAATTCTGTCATTAATTACTCACCCTCATGTCGTTCTAAACCCCTAAGAACTTCGTTCATCTTCGGAACACAAATTAAGATATTTTTGATGAGATCCGAGAGCTCTCTGGCCCTCCATAGACAGCAAAGGTACTACCACAGTCAAAGCACAGAAACATAGTAAGGACATCGGTAAAACAGCCATAATTTTATGAAGCTACGAGAATACTTTTTGTGCACTAAGAAAAAAAATAACGACTTTATTCAATAATTTGTCTCCTCCGCGTCACACTGGTGGCATTTTGGAGAGTATAGCACGCACATGCGTCGTGACACTCTCTAAAATGACGAATTGTTGAATAATGTCGCAAAAAGTATTCTCGTAGCTTTGTAAAATTATGGCTGAACCACTGATGTCACATGAATTATTTTAACAATGTCCTTACTATGTTTCTGTGCCTTGATCATGGTAGCACCCTTGCTGTCTATGGGAGGATCAGAGAGCTCTCGGATTTCATCAAAAATATTTTTTTAATTTGTGTTCCAAAGATGAACGAAGGTCTTACGGGTTTGGAACGACAAGAGGGTGAGTAATTAATGACAGAATTTTCATTTTTGGATGAACAATCCCTTTAGATCTATTACAGTGTACAAAACAATTGTTCTGGCAACAAGATGAACACTTCATCGCAGGCCTAATATTAATACTGAAGTCCTCCGGTTTCGTTTTACAGTAAATACGGTCGATAACTGAGGTGCAAAATGATAGCAGTTGCGTTTGAATGAGCGCGGAGATGTGATATGAGAGATGTGAAAGAAGGGCTGGTCTCAAATACCTGGATGAGTGGTGTAAAAAGAATGTATAAAAGCCTCACCATATCTATGGTCATCTGTCGCAGGGACTGTCGTTGTTTCTTGCTGAGATTGCAGAAGATATCACAGTTCTCCTCCTGGAGAAGCTTGAAGCCCACAGCCAAGTGATGGTTCTCCAACACTGAGGCGTCATTATACATGAGAGCGAGCTCAGAGTCTGAAAGAGTCAAGACAAAAACAACATGCTAGGGTCCCGCTAGGTTTTTAGTAGTGATTCACCAAAATTTCGGCAACCGGAGTTTGAAATAATTCTGGAGGGCCGAAATTATCGACAGAATCAGTGATGTTTAATCAGCGTTTCTCCAGTGGTGCGTTTTGACTGTGTTACACACTGTGGTTAAAAAACAGCTGTGTGAATGCTAGTGCTGGATTAACAATATCGATTTCTCGTTTTTAATCAATACTGATATGGATTCTTAAATCTCAAAATCTATCTTTTATTCAGTGTTGACGCGTGAACTTCACTAAACATGATTTGTAGCTCACCTGGCATTCAATAATCGCAATGAGCTTTGTGCTGTGTTGCTTTTAAAATGAAAAAAGTCTCATATTTCAAATTCTCAATTTTATCACAAAATATAAACAATACATGTGGACACTTTTTAATGTTGTGTGACAATCAGTGTTTACGTCAATAACTGTCTTCAATTCTCTTCATTGTGTAATGTACGTTTAAATAAATCTGTCATGAAATGGTCATTACAGCCACCGTTTAAATGTTTGTATTTCAACAAAAAATTGTAGAAACCTAATTCTGTCATCATAAAACTGTCTTGTGTGCAATTTAAATGTTTGGACAACTCAGTTTTTATTCGAGTGTTGCTTATTAAATAAATTTGATAATTTCATTGATTAATGAATAACATTTATTTTCAGTTTTCAGCCCAGTGCATCCTCAGTTTTTGGCTTTGGCCCAGAACTGGTGTATCACTAGGTTTTTTTTTTTGTACCTGTGTTTGTGTTGGGGACAGAGCCTAAGTGCGTGGATTTGGGAGTTATTTTAATGGTTTGTCATTAAAGAGTCATACTTGTGTTAATGAGGAACTGGTTAGACACTCCTGGATGGTCAACATCATGAATAGCACTCGCAAACAGAGCAGCCATGATCTCAAGGTCTGTGAATACATCCTGAAAGTAATAGCAAAACAAAACAAAACAAACAAACAAATATATCCTGGTTTGTTTAGAGGTCACTTCCCATGAGCACTATGTATGTGTGTGATCATCCATACAGACCTCTAGGGCAGGTGTGGAGAGAAGAACGTGTGTGGACTGCACAACATCTGCTGCGTGGATATCGTTATGGTAGGCCACGTCCGCGTGGTAGTGATCCTCCAAAGTCATGAGGAACGTTAAGAAGGTGTCCGATGGGATCTTAAAGGTCTTGAGCAAATCTCGCTCCTGAGTACAAAAACATACATTAATCAAGTATCAGATAAATCTGCCGTTAAAATCAGTGTCAAATTGATAAAAGAAAGCTATTTTCAGTTAATGCTATATAGCAATAATAAAATGATAAGCTTTTTCTTTTGGCAGTTTTTCTAACTATGTATCTGTTGTTTTTGATTCGAGGCTATTTGTATAGTAGGAAATACAATAGCAAAGCAGTGAAACATTTATGTAAAGCGATATTTCTAGACAAAAGTCTTACCTGAAAAATGGTGTACATTATGACTGTCAGTGGCCGATTCCCAGAATACTCAGCTATCTTAAAAATATCTATACCCCATCGATTGATGTCCTCAAGCTCCTGGAGTGAGAAATACAGTCATTCTACTTCAATGAATTAATAATAATAATAATACAGCACTATGAATCTCTGAATTTGATGTAATTTAAAGAAAGATATCACAAATATTTCACAAAAAGTAGTTTGATAATAAATATATTTAAAACAATTAAATATATTTAATAAAATATTTAAAATATTTTTTAAAGTAACTTAATAAATACATATTTCAAATATATATTCAAATTAAATTAATTATTTCATTTTAATGGGAAGTGTTATTTGCTTTTAGAGAAACTGAACAAAACAGGTTTAAACCAGGAACCATGATTTTTGACTAATATAAAAATGCATACAAAATTAACACAAATTTATTCTATGGCCATTTTTATAATGATTATGCATGTTTCTAGTTATTACAAGGTCTAAATTATTTTATCAGGTAGAAATTGTGAGAAATAAATCAATATTATATGTAAGTACAATTGTAGTCAAAAGGAGTGAGACCCACTGGTTTAATTTTTATGGAAGCCTGTTTCTGCTACAGAATAAAAAAATATCTGACTTTTTTCTTATTTTCACCATGAAATCAAAAACTAAAAGGAGATTTTTAAAACAAGTGATTTGGTAAAACACAATCACAATTCTTAGTTTATATCTTGCAATTCTGATCTACTGTAGAACTGACAAAGAGTGAAATGAAGGGACACCTCGGCCAGGAGGCTCTCATGTTGTGTGTTGACACCAAATCGAGGGATGCATGTTGGAGGGAGACTCGGACTGGGGCTCAGTTTTCTCACGCCACTTATCTGAGACATGGGACGACGTTTTTTCTCCTCCTTACATGCTGCTGACAAAATCTCCACATCGTGCTGTTTTTCTGCAACACAAAAACAGAGTATGTGAAAAGCGCTGAGCTAATTCAGATCGAAAGGGAAGACACAATTTGGGGGGGAAAATATATATATATATATATATATATATATATATATAACAATAATAATATATATAAATATTACATTCACTCACGTAAAATTGTGCTTGCTATGAACTCTGACACCTGGTTTCCTGACCGGCTGGTCTCTGACAGCTGAGTAAGTTCCCTGTTGAGCATTCTTTTAAACTAAGAAAGTACAACAAATAAAATGAATAAAACATTAGAAACATTATATTCGCAACAGTCTAGTTCGGGAAGTAAAAACTCATTTTCTTATTTTCCATTTCATTAACTTATTTTAAAAAGAATTATGTGGAATCGGAATGCAAATCTGTGGTGAAAAACTCCATTACCCATGATGCTGTGCAAAAATTCCACCAATCAGAGAGTCGCAGTGAGAAAAGAGCACCAAATGAGATCCTTAGCCCCGCCCACTCCCATGAAGCACCACACATGACGTAATCAAGCCAGTCTCCATACATTCTCAAAATATTTAAATATTTGTATATGCATTTTATGCAATGAAGTTAAAATGTATCATTTCTATAGATAAAACCATAGTTAAATGTATAGTTTTGTATTTCTCTCACATTTTTAATTTGCTTGATGTCATTAGCAATGCTTCATGGGATTGTAGTTCCTTCCCTCATTAAAGCTGTTAAGTACACAGTCTCGCACCATTGTCTTTTTGTCTGATTTTTGCTTCAAATCAAAGTTTGTAATATTGAGATTTTCCTCGTGGCCGGTTGGTTTGGTTCATGCTTCGTGGCTAAAATCCCTATGGGAAAAATAAATGGGAAAGATGGGAAAAATACTTTCCGAAACCAGAGAAAGTGGGCGGACACGAATACACTCTATTGCAGTCCATTTATTGTACTTATGGGACTGATTTCAGTGCAATAATAACAACAGCGACTGATAAAATAAATAGAAGAAAATGAGTGTTGTGACGCTGCCAGTGATCAGCCATAAAAGCCCTGCAGCAAAATATTCACTATCAGCACACTCTTCCTAGGTTACCATCGTAACTGAGTGCATACCAAAAGCTGTGTGAGAAAACATTCATTCAGACAGTGCATGTCGAGGTTATGTAATCATGCATCAGCAAAATGACTTTCAACTCTGATTAACATATCATGTAAACTGCACTGCAATGAAACACCACGCTCTTGACTAGTAGTAAACACACTGTACTACTGCCAGCATTGCTTACGTCCAAGTTTCTCTTTAGCATTGTACTGAAATATGCCGGCATTGTTTTGCATTGTTGCCATCTGTATGCATGGCTCTGGGTGTGGAACATGCACAACATCAAACGGGAATTTAATTCAAAACTGAGTTACAAGTTACTGACATGTTGTTATTATTAACATAAAGACATTAAAATCAAACTGCACTACCTCTCTGTACCCAAAAACTTAATAGGCAATTTAATCTATTAAAGTATATTTATTACACAAATTAGCTCATATGACTCATTCAATTGTCTTCTGAAGTCGTATGATAGCTTTGTGTGCAGTGTTATTTTAGTATTATTCATATACTAAAATAGTATCATATATAATATTTTATTAGTATAAATATTACTGTTTATTTTTGTTTTAGTAATTTTAGTACTTCAGCCTATCTTGTTTCAGTTCGCTGCCAACGCAACATTTCTAATTCTAACTTAAAGTTTTTCATCTTATATTTATATTTTATTTTATTTCAGCTCTATTTCAATGAACTAAAATGATTATTAATAGTTATAGTTAGTAAATAGCTTTGAAATGAGCCAATGAAAAGATGAACTATGAACTACAGATCAAAACTGCACCACAGATGGCATATTTGACTTATTCAAGTTTATTTGTATAGCGCTTTTTACGATACAAATCGTCGCAAAGCAGAGAAGTTTACTAATATAACTTATGAGCTAGAGACGTTTACTAATATAGCATAAAGGCTGTACTGTATGGCCAGTTTTACGTTGCATTTTTGTCATTACAAATTGACTTTCACTGTATGGATAAGAACAGCTTGTACATTATCCCATTTTCTTCAAATGATTTAAATACCTTATTGGAGGCCATTTCGCTGACGGAGTGGCGTGTTTGCAGGGTCTCCAGCTGGTCCAAACACCAATCCAGCTCTTCAAGGGTCTCGACGGCGAGTTTCTGATATGTCTCATCTGCAACAGACAACCTCAGATGTCAGAACATCAATAATACGTTAATGGTGACTATTCAGATGTTCGAACCTTTACATCTATAAACATTTGGCTGAGGCATCTTTGGCTAGACCAGCTCAAGTTCTTACACTCACCAGACAGGCTTGTTTTACAGGCAGACTGAGGGTTAGTGCCTGACAGCCTCCTATTATGAAGAGAAAAGATTAAAGAGACTTCATGTGACAACTGTTATAAATCTTTCTCTTATTAATCCTTCCATTCACTGACTGTCTGAAGGTGTTTCAGCTACAGACTCACTTGTTGCTTCTATCTTGCACGTGGGTTAAAGCTGCAACGTTTCCCCTCACTGTACGCAGACTGGCAAGAACCTACAGTACACACACACACACACACACACACACACACAAAGACATATTACACATTCGGGTATATGCACAACACAATGGCCACAGAACTACAGAACACTTCCTTACACATATCTTATTATAAATCAATGTCCACAGTACCTTGCACAATTATGTGAACTCTTTGAAAGTGCAAATATAAAAGCTTTTACATATATATTAGGTCTGCCAATTTAGTGCATTCATTTGGTGCAATGAATTATTGAAGAAATAACATGTTTAAATTATTAACGCATTTAATTTTGCTGCCTGGACCTGTATGTCATCTTACACTGGATGCAGTTGCTTGTGAACATGATGCTGGATGACGACTTACTGTGTGTGTGATGAAGCCAATGAGAATACAGTTATATCCCCTAAAATTGAAGATGTGAGGGCAAAAATGCCCCATGTATGGGTTTTTGTTTTAAATTTATATTGTATGATACAGTTTAGCAATACCACACGAGCAAGAGTGCTTTTTCCTGATTTTCTGCACCGTTGCAAATGTGATTTTGATTTCATGCAACATTCAATAACAACAGTTAATACTGTGTTTCATTTTAGACACAATATTCTGTTTTTTATTAGTTTCGCAAACAAAAATAGTTCCAAACAAAGCCACAGATGAACTGTAGTGTCTTTTCGAGAAACACAAAGCAGTGTTTCATTACTGAATGAATCCACATTTTGAACAAATAAAGTTAGTCAATGATTCAGTGAGTCATTCACAAAGACACTCGCTTGCTTTGTTTCTGAATCAATCAGCCATTTGAACAAATTGATTGAATAAATTAATGAATGAATAGTTTCATATTGAGAGTATCATTTTATATTCAATTTTTTTTATCAATTCTCATTTAAAACCCATTAGCCTCATAGCATTATCTATGCAGTTCTAATAGCAGTGAAAATGTATATTCAATGATTTCTCATTTAACACAAAAATGACTTTTCTCAGATAAGATTAATAATATCTCAGATTACCTGAGCAAACGGCGTTACAATCATGTCCTCCCCGTGACTGCAAAAGACAAGTCTACAATCATGATCAAATTACTAAATTAGCAAGATAGCAATACTGAATTCAATATTGAAGCAATTTCATTGTTTTATCATAAATGATTGACTGGTGAATATGTTATATTTCTCTCTGGTGCTGAAACAACTTTCCAAGTGGGTTGCCAAATCCCTTTTACTTTTTAACCACATTCCCTCCAATCACAGACTAAATAATTTCATTATGGATAAAATCTATGGAAGATTGGGATTGCCATTTTAATAAATACACCTTTCAATAAAAGTGTAAATAAATAAATAAAAACATTTAAAAAATATATTTAAAAAAATTCCATTGCACTTTGCTGTATTTACAGTTTATACAGACTGATTTTTTTTAATCATTTTTAATGAAATATTTATTTCTTAATTCTGCACTCCCAATTCTTTTTAAAAACATTCCTTATTTTACTTGGAAATACATCAGATTAGAGAAGAAATACAGGTTTCATACTGACTTTATATTTAACACTATTACAAAATCTATCCCACACTTGCAAACACTTGTTTCTGTTTCACATACAAACTGATGAATTCATTTAAATGTGACGCTTTAGGTTTTATTAAGGTGGAAATAAATGTACTGCTCTCAACTGCTGAAAGATGGAAATAATAATCAAGAGGAAAATCAGAAAAATAGGTTGAGCCAGTCCAGTGACAGAGGACTATGACATATTTTGCTTTAGTGTGTGATGAAAGCTCACAGCTCGCTGGTGGTCGAGGAGTTTCTGGACATCGTCTTGGGCGAGAGGTCGAAATCCGAGTCTGAGCGGTAAAGGAAAGACTCTCGCCTCTGGCTGTTGGCCTGGAGGACCAGACCTGAGCTCGGACTGGGGTCCAATGGACTGCGCCCAATTGACAACCCATTTTCCACATCGAAACTGCAACAGAAAGATGGGTGACAGGAAGTTAATTATGTGAGGGAACACTTTGACAACCAAAAAGAAGAAAACGCCAAACATCTGATTAAAGGAATACTGAAAATGGAAACATTTCAGGCACTGCCATTCTTGCACCTGCAAGGACAAGTGTTATTTTTAATGTTAAATATGTGATTATCCAAGAGCAGAGGACAGAATGATATTTATTTTTAATATATTCTGAATGAAACAGTTTCATTTAGGGCTGGACAATAATGGCAATCATGATTATTTTGCTCAAAAAATATAATCATGATTATTAATCACAATTATTGTCATTTCCATTTCTTTTTTTTACGTTTCATCAGAATTATTGCATCTTCACATAAGCACAACTCTCATGGTTTGTTCACAGATGCAGACGACCATGTGAAAGAAAACTGCATTACACTTATAATGCAGTTATAGGGTGTATTACACTTATTTGAACAGAATATCTCAATGGAGATTGCTAAACTCCAACTTCTAAGTTTTTCTGTGTCTTCAGCTCATCATCGTTTTTTCCGTAATGTAGAATGAGCATGTGGTTGCCAGGTTGGGAAGATTAAGTTAACCAGATGGCAGAAAATCAGTGGACTTAAAAATGTGAAATCTGGCAACCACAGCAATGAAAGCTTGTTACCAATGCAAGATAATGCAAATGGCAAATTAAAAAAGATAAATAACCAGTGGTCAAATGCTGGATATGATAATGCATAATAAATCAAGTGAAGCAGAAATCGTGATCACGATAAAAAAAAAGACTTATCATGCAGCCCTGGTTTCATTCATGTTTGCCAGTGAATGAAGACCTCTGGCCCACAAGATGTTAACTCAAACAGGCCTTCGCCTGTTTTTAGGACTGCTGGACTGTCTGTAAGTCTGAATTCAAGGACTCTCTGCTCTGATTCAGACTGACTTGAAGAGAAAGTGAGCCAGGACTGCTTTTGGATTTATTTATATCTGTGGTGACGGTTAAGCGGCTGAGGGTCTGTTTTTAGTTTCTCAGGTAAAATGTTGCTTCTCTCCATTCAGAAATCATAAAGTGACTGGGATGTGAAAAGGCAGAATGACTTATATTTTGATGAAGTAAATGAACTAATTCTGAATCCATATTGACTTCAAAGCATGTGCATCTGCTCTATCTCACACAATGTTTGTGCGATTTTGTTTTTTCTTTTTTAGTTTTGTTCAAGCCTTTACAGAATTACACATTTTTCTTTAAATTAGGAAGATTCAAATTAAGATTTGAATATTATATTCTAGAGAAAACATTCATTTTATCTCTTCAGCTAACCTTCCTCCTGATGTTTTGGATGCAGCTGGGCTTCACAAATGCATTTATGAGAAGTGGTGAACTGGCACTGAGACACAGATGTTATCATTAAAGAACACTGTCCCTGAAACAACAGGGAGCTTCTTTGACAATAAAGGCCAAACACGACCCCATTCTTTCTTTTATGTAGAGTGAAAAACAGGCTGTATACATTTGTGCTGGTGGGTCCCATAGCCTGACCTTGGCACTTTAGAGACGGGAACCCAGATGAAAAAATGTGCCACAGGAAAAAACAAGACACAAGAGTCATAAAGTGCTGGCTTGGGTGGTGCCTGTACAGATGACCCTTCAGAAAACAAGAAACACTTACATTCTCTATAAAGCTGGCCAGTCTCTTTAGTATATGTATATATATATATATATATATATATATATATATATATATAAACTACTTGAGTTTATTGAAGTCAAAAATATTACTTAATATCAATGAATCAACCTATATAAATTAATTTATAACAAACCGAATTCTTATAGGTTAAATCAGGTAAAAATAGTTATTTAAGGCTGCACACATACCACATTAAAAGGAATTAAAATGAATTAAATATCTAGTTCATTTAACGATTAAATGAACAGAGTGAGAATGCTACAAATAATTTTCATATATATATATATATATACAAAACTACTACTACTAATATTAATAATAAATGCAAATGCAGAATTATGATGCAAACTCTGAATCAGATGCAAACTCTTGAATCCAAATTATGACGCAAATTTTGAATCAGACGCAAACTCTTGAATCAGAAATATGACACAACTCTGAATCAGATGCAAACTCTGAAACAGATGCATGACACAAACTCCGACACAAACTCTTGAATCAGAATTATGACGCAAACTCCGAATCAGATGCAAACTCTTGAATCAGAATTATGACACAAATTTTTGATTCAGATGCAAACTCTTTAATCAGAATTATGACACAACTCTGAATCAGATTCAGAATTATGATGAATCAGAATTATGATGCAAACTCCGAATCAGATGCAAACTCCTGAATCAGAATAATGACACAAACTCTGAATCAGATGCAAACTCTTGAATCAGAATTATGACACAAACTCAGAATTGGATGCAAACTCTTGAATCAGAATTATGATGCAATCTCTGAATCAGATAAACTCTGTATGAAACTATTAATTGAATGTGGCCATTTGAACTGATTCTAGAATTCTGGATTTTTTTTTTAATTCATCAACTTTAACACCATTGATAGTGAAGTTTAAACCATGCTATTTAAATAATCTCACATCAAGTAATTTTGATACTGAAGTCATTGCTTAATTTTATCACCAGCAAAATCACTGTGAACATTCTATGCTGAATGTGATACAGACATGATTATACTATTTTATGATATTACATTAGACTCATTAGAATGGTTCATTACTCAGTAGATCTGGCAAATCTTGGTAAACTGGTCAATTCTAAGTACAAGATGTATACAAGATGTAAAATAAATAATGCAATGTTTATTATTGTGTATAAACATGTAATAAATATATTGAAATGTTTGTTTATATTAGCTATAATCGAAGGAAATGTTTCAGACATGCAGACAATATTCTATTTTCCAGACTAAAACATACAGCTATCATGTTGTCTTGTCAACATGCGTATGTTATCAGAGAAACAGCCAGTCTTGTGACAAGCAGGTAAATTATTTATGTATTTTTGGGGAAAGAAGATTTATAATAGTGCATAAAATACTGAGAACAATGTCAGAATACAGTACAATTACAGCCTACAGATGTGTTTCTTTCTCAGAATTCAGTACTGTGTAGCAAAATCCATATATTTCCACAGAGAGGGAAGAGCAAAGTACAAAATACGAGTTCTGAAGAGCAGTCTGACAAAATGCCAGAGTTTGTATAATGTGGCAAATGTCAACAGTGAACTTACCACAGTACGTGCTTTTCAGCAGATCTTGGTCGTGTTCGCCAGCAGACTGCCATTCTAACTCTCAAGACTTTTAGTAAAAAGCCTCGACACAAATCCAACGACAACCTTACCATATAAATATTTCCTGAAGAATAAAAAGATGTATTTCTTACATTTGATTTACCAATTTGATTTGATATTTCTTTTAAAACCCTTGAATTATTTAAATCCAGAGACTAAAATCTGTAAATGCATTAGCTTTATATAGTGTTTTTTACCATAAACACATCCAGTCCTTTCTCTTTCTCTTGTATTCTGACCACGCACACACACACACACACACACACACACACACACACACACACATAACTGCTCTTTGCCAACAGACAAGTCGCAGCATGCCAAAGCTGACAGATTTGTAGAATACCACAGAAATGCGCGTCAGATAGCTTCAGGATCAGACACGCTTTACAGAAAAAATAAGAAACTGCACTTTGCAAAAAGAAAATAAAGCCTATTTTTGGGAGTATTAAGATTTTTTTTCATTGTAACATTATTTTCATTACAATTAAATACACCTTTTCCTCCAAATTCCCTAAATATAATATAATTATACATAAACATACATTATAATATAAACTGCCATAGAATCTTCATATATGCAAAATCATCCACTTTTTGTTCTTATTTATTTTGGTTTTAAAGTACAGGCAGATTCATAGGTAATATATTATGAGTATCATCCAGGGTAAAGAGATGGATTAGCTTAGTGAGAATGATTAGTACACAGTCACAAGTAAAATGTTAGTACACACTGTTTACTCAAGCTTTAAAACAAACTGCTAGTACAAATAATGTACGTGGAAGTAAGTAAAATGAAGCAATATGTAGAGATGATTCTCAGTTATCCAAGTCGTCATCAATGTAAGTGATTCCAGTGAAGTACATGTTTCTTAATTCAACACTCATAGCTGATGTCATTAGATGTGAATCTTAATGCATGGGAGAAAAAACAGATCGGTTGACTAGATTGAGGGAAGATAGCAAACAGGATGTGGAATTGTAGTTCAAATTTGAATTTTAAAGTGAATGAAATTCAAACAAAGTTTTTAAATATTTTTTGTGTAAATATGTAATTATTTGTATAAAATAATATCTGTTTTGATTTTATAAATAAAAGAAATATTTCTAATCATTTGAGGAAAAACAATAATATTCTACAAATTACAGCATATCAAGGAATAAATATTCAAAGTTAATTCTAAAATTATAAATTCTGAAAAACAGTTTTCAGCAATGATGACAATAAGAACTGATTATGAATTAAGAACAATTAAGAATAAATATATATTACATTAGTGTGTGTGTGTGTGTGTGTGAAAATCTGTGCTTTAAATATTATGTTTTGAATATTTAAATTTGAGAAATGTGTCTAATCATTGGAGAAAAAATATTTGATAAATATTCAAAGTTCATTCTAAAATTCAGAATTTTGCCCAACCCTGACTAGACTAAATTATAAACTCCACTACACATTATAAAACGTAGTAACTTAGAATGAACCGAACCGCACTTGTTCTGCAGCTGATGATTTTAAACACTTTCAAAGTCATTACTGTGTTTTTTCCTGCTCATGTGTGACTCTGAACAGGCAAACATGAGGCACTAGAGACAGACAGGACGCCAATCCCACCAGGAGCTCATGTTATGAGAGGGATCTGGGATGGTGGGATCAATAAGCTCTTGGTGTGAAGAGCACGATGAGAGGTCTGCAGTAATAAAGGACAGTTCTTCTCCCTCGCTCACCTGAACACCAGCTGTATTCCAGAGCTCTGACTCTAGTGTCTCTGATTAGGAATGGGTCTTTATTTGGAACATTGCTTCGATCGTGACAGGACAGGATGCATCGCTTACTAAGCAGAGGCAATTAAAGTGCACAGTGGCCAGTCATAACGACTCAGTGCATGATGGGCCTTGAACAGCTCTGCGGAGATGGACGGACCCCGATTACAGGTGCAGATGTGGCTTAAATCTAAATGTTCTAATAAATGAGTAATTCAAGCATGGCCGCTGCCACTTCCTGCTCAAATGAGGTAATAATAACCCCAAAACAAACAAAAAACTGCAGCCACTTGGGCCACAAAAACAGATAAAGGAACATTTCACCCAAATTTCAAAAATCTGTCAATATTGTCTTAGTCTAATGTAGTTCTAAACCCACCTGGGTTATTATGGTTCAGTAAAACTAAAATTAAAACCATTAAAAAAATTGAATAATGGTTAAATTGTTCATCATGATTATTTTGCTCAAAAAATATAATCACAATTATTGTCATTTTAGATTTTTCACTTTTCATCTGAATTATTGCACTTTCATATAAGCACAAATGAAGAGAACGTCAACTCGCAGATTTAGCAAGCAAACGAAAACAGACTGGCTGTATTACACATTTATTTGAGCAGAATATCTCAATAGAGAACGCTAAACTCCAACTTATATGTTTTCAGCTCATCAGCGCTTTTCTGTAAAGGAGCAAAGCGTGTGCATGTGGTTGCCAGGTTGGGCAGAAAATGTTTCAATTTTTGTAAAAGCTCTGATTGGGGATTTAAACTCTGAAATCTGGCAACTGCAACCATGAAAGCTTGTGGACGCTTAAAATTAAAAACTTTCAGAATAAATAACCAGCAGGCAAACATCACACACGATAATGCTTAAATTGAGAGAAGCAGAAATCATGATCACGATTAAAATACTATTTGTGACCCTGGACCACAAAACCAGTCATAAGTGTAAATTTTTTCGAAACTGAGATTTTTACATCATCTGACAGCTGAATAAATAAGCTTTCCATTGATGTATGGTTTGTTAGGATAGGACAATATTTGGCCGAAATACAACTATTTGAAAATCTGGAATCTAAGGGTGCAAAAAAAATCTAAATATTGAGAAAATCACTTTTAAAGTTCTTAGCAATGCATATTACTAATCAAAAATGAAGTTTTGATATATTTACGGTAGGAAATTTACTAAATATATTCATGGAACATGATCTTTACTTAATATCCTAATGATTTTTGGCATAAAAGAAAAATCAATCATTTTGACCCATACAATGTATTTTTGGCTATTGCTACAAATATAATGAGTTATGACTGGTTTTGTGACCCAGGGTCACATTTATCATGCAGCTCTTTCTACATTAACCGAAATGAAATATAAAAAAGTTTTATTTCGGCTAGCTGCCAAGGCTACTTTCCTCATTTTCACTTAGTTTAACTTCATGTACTAAAATAACTAAAACTAAAAATCAATAAAAACTATACAGACATATATAAATTAAAATAAAAACTACCAAAAATCACAGAAATTAAACAACTTCTTAAAACTTTAATCGAATTTAAAATGAAAACAGAAAATATAAAAAATAAAAACTGATTCACAATGTTAATATCTCAGTGATACTAAAATAACACTCAAAAGTATAAAAAAAAATATTAAGGATGTTTCCCACCTGGCTCGTTTGGAGCATTAGTTTCGGGAACCTGGCATGTTTTCTCCCTTAGTTTGGTTTAAGCATATACTGCATGAACATGGCAATAATGCTCAAAATAATCAGTCCAAGATTGCCTGAATGAGGTGGTCTCAGCCTAATTGAAACTAAATTGTGGAGCTGCACGGTTATGGTGAGAAAGCAATCCGATCAGATCCGGTCACTGAATGCTTTGAATTCATGGACATGCAAGTGTTGCGAACAACACGAGGAGAAACTGGGGTGAACTATCTCTTTAAAGCAATGTTGAATCAAGACTTCTTATTGTAGATTCAGAAATATTCCATGTGTGCACACACACACACACACACACACACACACACATTTCTTTCCAGGTCACTAACAGAGGCCGATCATGGCAGACTGTGTTGCTGTGCACGGTCCTGAAAGTGACGTGAATTTGCTCTGAGATAAAAGAAAGCATGCTTGATGTGTTTGAGATAAAAACCTGAGCCTATACAAAATGGCATCATATTTCATATCTGCATTACATACAGTATCAGTGCAGGCTATAACTACTATTTCCAAACAAAAGAATTTGGCCGTGACAGTGTGGCTCTTCATACATTATGGGGGCCCTGGGACATCATACGTCACATATACCATTGTGCTCAGTGCCCAATGGTGTATATTTACGCAATCCAAGGAACTTCAAAGAATAACATGGAATTACAGTACCATGTAAATACAATGGTACAGAACACTTATAATGAAAATTTTTATCATTGTTAAACTATAATAACTTGCCAGGTCATATTTCATACTATGTATAAAATCAAAAGATGAAAAAAAATCCTACAAGAAAATTATGGACTAAGATGAATTGGTAAGTGGGTAAATGGGTTATATCTATTACTTTTATTATTAATTTATCTAGATTTATTTTATACTGATGATTTTATGATTTGATTTCAGGGTGAACCTGTACTGTGAGATTGTTTTGGTGAGATTCACTCCATCACTGTCATGAGGGAACTCTCTCAGGATCTGCTAATGACAAACACAAACATCCTGAATGAACATCAGTGAAAGTTCATTTCTCTGATGTATTCAGCATGCGAGGCTCACTGGGGAATGAAGGATCTACTTTTTAGTTCTTTAGTGTATAGTGTGCACATACTATTGACAAAACAACTGTCCAAATGCAAATAAGACTGATTAATATGGCTAATCCATAAACTGGCAACCAGTTTTATTTTGAATTCATTACAAGAACCAACTTCATAAGAGTCGTTTATTAGTGAATCAGGCTACGCTGGATGCGCGTGTTGTTTGGCCTTTTTTATTGCATCTGTATGCATTTTTATATTAAATGCACAAAGTTACGGCATTGCTGTAAACGGTTTTAATCTATTTAATTACATTTTCCAGGTTTCCACGACGCACTAACCTAAAAAGTAAGTAAGCTTTGAAACATCTTTGAAACTGGTTTTCGTATAAAATATCTACTAAAATACTACTAGTTAATCACAACAATCAGACATGTCAAATGACCTCAAATTAATCTGTTTCTGTTAAATACAAACTATCTGCATGCTAAACATAACGTTTACTATATGTCACAATGGTGTTGGCAGCAAGCATAAGAAATAAATTGGCATATATTGGCAGCAAGAAATAAAACTGTGCTGCCATTCGCATAACAAACTGCTTAATTAAGCATTATACACACTGTAACCATGCAGCTGTTACCAACTGTAAGAGCTATTTCTACCCGATTTAACCTATAAAACTAGTTTCGTTAGTATAAATGAATATATTTAGGTTATTCCGAGGTATTTAACAATATTTTTGATTTTAATAAAACCAGTAAACTTAAATGTTGGCATTTCTTTCTAGTGCAGGCTATGTCGACATCCTCAACAGAATCACCCAAAATGCCAACATAACAAAAACAGTTCACAATCAGACTGTTTCTATGTCATTTTATGATCATCAAAAACAATTTCAAACTTTTTTTTTTCCCAAAACACTACTATCTCCCTTTCAACTCTACCCCATCTGCTATTGGTCAGACAAACAAGTAGCTCCACCCCTAACTTATGCTATACAGTGCATTAGTGTCCGCCCACTTTTGCAGCGCCATTGGTTCCAGAAGTATTTTTCTCATGGAGATTTAAAAAAAAAGAGTCTTTGTTAAAGTGTTGTAAGCCATGAACCAAACCAACCAGCTACAAGGAGAACCAAAACATTACAAACTTTGATTTGAAGCAAAAAGTATATGAAAATCAGACAAAAAGACAAAGGCACAAGACTGTGCAATTAATAGCTTTAACGAAGGAAGAAACTACAATTGCATGAGGCACTGCGAATGACATTAGTCCAATTAAAAAACGATGGAGACACATAAAACTGTTCATTTAGAATTGTTGGTTGCATCTATAGAAAATATATTTTAAGTTCATTGCAAAATATGCATATATACAAATATTTAAGTATTTTTGAGAGCGTATGGAGACCGACTGGATAACATAATTTGCGGAGCTTCATGGGAGTGGGCGGAGCTAAAGATCTCTTTTGCCAACACTGCGACTCTCGAATTGGTGGAAATTTCTGTAGAGCATCATGGGTAATGGAGTCCCCCCACAAACTCCACAATTAAACACGATTGTTTTGAAAATGTTGAATTAAGGAAACCAGACAGGTTCTAGAAAAGTATATACAATCAGTGAACAACCTCTGAGCTCACAACAGGTCTGTCTTTAAAGGTTTATCAGTTATTGTTAAAAATCAATTTCCCTATGGAGAAAAGCGTTTTCACGGTTGCATTCTATTGGCTGAGCCAGCAGTTGACATGTCAGACCGCTCAAACAAATATTTTGACAGCACCACAGAGCCTCAATGTCGCCCTTTTTGTGGAAATCAACCTACAATTGGCTTACTTGTCCTGTTGAAACTAAGCTGTCCTGTTGGCTTACTAAGTCCTGTTGAACTGGTAAAACATATTTTGACAGCAGTAAAAAAATGCCCAAGTTCACTTTTAAAGACCCAGATGCTATTCCAGCATGGCTGTTTCTATACACAACGCGAGCAAAAGTATAAAAAAATTCAATTACCGCCTGCGTTTCTGCACAATGTCAATCGGACAGTTGACAGCACATGGGGAGCCGCAAAGATTGACGTTCCGAACTTTAAAAGTGCGGTCAGTGGGTGGAAGAAAGACACAGCCAGTTGGCAAACTCATATTTCCCTCCGTGCCTCTGGCTCCTTTGCCGTTTCCCTCCAGAAATCAGCTCTGCCTCTCATGAAGTCTGAAACACATGCTCCCCACCGCTGAGTTACTGTCGTAGAAGAGCGATGAACACATGTGTGTTCCCCCACACATGTCGTGTTTGCCTAGTTGTCATCCTTCAGTTTAGAATCACACTGACTCCTTTTAGTCCTAATAAAATGTATTTTTATAGTCTGTAAATCTGCTGTAAAATACAAGGATAATTCACAAACAAACAAACTTCCAAAGTCACCAAGTGCCAGTCTCTCTCTCTCTCGCTCCCCTCTGGCAGCTCAGACAGCTGAACTCATATACATGAGTTTACACCAGCATGCTGGCCACATATGGGTGTGTGTGTGTGTGTGTGTGTGTGTGTGTGTGCATTTGTGTTTATGTGTGTTTGTGGGACTGGCAGCTGAACAGTGAGTCACAGCCATAGACTGTAAAAAAGAGGTCACAGCCCATGGAGAAGGCGGAACCACCAGATGACTGACTCAATATTAACTCTTTACTGGAGCGAGCCATAACCCAAGTGCATTTACAGTAAATCCCTGTATATGTGTCTCAAACTATAAAGGTGCAAATGTCACTGCATTAGATAACAAAATATCAAAGTGACATTTATTGCAAAGAAACAGCACATTGTGAAAAAGAAATACACTTTAGCACATTTTTAAAAAGAGTATTGTTTTGGAAAGTATATAGGTGCAAACTGAATTTAATGTTTTCAGACACTTAACTGCATCTTAATTGCAATTGAATAAAAATGTAATATAGTGTAAATGTATATTAAATGCAATTAGCTGAACTTTTGAATGCTTTGTGACCCACTTAAGTAGGATTTAAGTATATATTTGTGACCCTGGACCACAAAACCAGTCATAAAGGTACATTTTTTGAAATTAAAAATAGGACAATATTTGGCTGAGATACAACTATTTGAAAAATCTGGAATCTGAGGGTGCAAAAAAATCAAAATACTCTTCTTAGCAATGCATATTACTAATCAAAAATGAAGTTTTGATATATTTACGGTAGGAAATTTACAAAATATCTTCATGGAACATTATATTTACTTAATATGCTAATGATTTTGGCATAAAATACAATGTGTTTTTGGCTATTGCTACAAATATACTTGTTCTACTTACGATTGGTTTTGTAGTCCAGGGTCACATTTATGTAATTTCCCAATTCTGTTGTCTTTGAAACACTACTGAATGTACTGACAAGCATTTATAATAAACTGAAATATGACATTTCTATTGAAACATGTCATTATTTGATATATCTGTAATATCTGTAATTATATTTGTAATAGCCTAATGAAATTTTACATTAATGCACTTAAAATATATTAACTTTAAATGTAATATTTAATAACACACTACACTTGAAATTATAATCAGATACTTTACATGTGCTTCAATATGTTAGAAAACTCCAAAAATAAGTGTACTTCTTTAAAGCACGACAAAAGATTATTTAAACAATGATTTAAAATGTGCATTAAAGTAAAATTTGACATTATTACAAAGTGCACTTTTTAAAAGTGTACTATCAAAGTGTGTGGCCTTTTAATTATTCCATTCTATTCTATTCTTAAAATACACCTTTTAGTTAAGTGCACTTTTACTCATGGGATTAGATGTTTATTAAGTTTTATTAAGTATTAAGTTTTCAAATTTATTTAAGAGAATGAAGACAAAATGTAATGGATTTTAAAATTAGAGGAACAAGTGCATAACTAAAGGAATACTCCAGGTTAAGCTCAGTCAACAGCATTTGAAAACACAACGTCATTCCTTTTCTTTAGCACCTTTGTTACTTCATTTATCCACTAAATGGCAAAAATGCATCAGAAGGTGCAGATTACACTTGCTTTGATATTTGGTTTCTAATGTAGTTACATTCATTTTAAGCGTGACTGCAGTGTCCACATATTTTCGAGGCCAAATGTATGTTTATTTTGATGTAGTATTTATACTGGAGAATTTCACTCAATCGTCTACGGCAGCGTGAGCACCCTCATCTCCCTGATTTGACTTCCCACAGGACTGAATCTGATCTCTGCTCAAATCAGAGTAAATATTTACTCATGCGGTCGTGTTGTGGGGGTTTGAGCGGCTGCTCTCTCACAGGCCCTTCACATACAGCTAATGTCACATACACACACCGTCTGCACGGTCACCAAATCTATTACAAGAACTGCTTCCAGTCTGCCACAATTAAGTGGATGCTGACGTAAAATATTAATGTGGGAATGACTTGTTTAGAGAGTTTGATTTTTGTTTTTTCAAGATGTTCACAGTTCACAGGTAAGGTGCTCTGTGGTTGCTTTGCTGTTGCTAGGGTGTTCTGAGTAGTTTTTTAAATATTCTTATTTACCTTTTTTTTATTTCGGTTTTAATTTTAGTAGTTTTAATACTGCAACTTATTTTATTTCAGTTAGTTGCCAAGTCAACATTTTCATTAAAGTTTTCAACTATTTTGTTATAAAAGTTTTTAATTTTAAGTACTTCATATTAATATTTAGTTTTATGTTATTTCAGCCTTATTTCAAAAGAAATTTCAACAAAAATGATTTAGTATTAGTAATTTCAGTACTTCAAATTATTTTTTCAGTTACTTGCCAAGGCAACATTTTACATTTTTTAAGTTTAATTTATTTAAGTTTAAGTATTTCATCTTATTTAAATATTTACCTTAAATTATTTCATTTTTATTTCAAATAACAAAATGATTTTTAATAGTTTTAGTAATTTTAGCACTTCAGATTACTATTAGTTTCTAAATTTCAATTTTTTCATTGCAAGTGTAAAAAAAGCATATTTGCTTATTAAAAATAATAGTTCACCTCTCCTCACGATTTCAGATATAATTCAAGTCCAGAGCACAAACTGTGATGTATTCTGCATACTTCTTCTGAGATTTAATTTTCTCAAATTAAACAAAAGTATCTTTTGTTGAATGCAAAATAAACCTCTGGCGAGACTGCAGATCTAATTCAGTCTCAGTTTCTCTCTCTCTCTCTCTCTCTCTCTCTCTCTCTCTCACACACACACACACACACACACACACCCACACCCACCCACCCATAAAAGAGGTTTAATAATCAAGCCTTAATGTATCAGACAGACACTTTCATTTATGATGGATGGAAAGCAAATCTTATTTGTTGAAATCAAAACATCAGAGATATTAATGCATGAATAGTGTGAAACTGTGAATAGGATCAACAGTATTCTCTACTATGCAACTACCAAAGACACAGAGCTATGTAAACACACACACACACACACACACACACACACACACCTATAAAAGTTTATCTTTCCACATGCAATAAATTCCCAAAAGACTGCTCTTTCTCCTCTCTCTCTTTCTGTGTGTGTGTCACAGTGTCTTTGCTTGCTATTATTTATGGCCTGATGATGGCTGAAACTCTCAAACCAAACCATCAAGTCCAGGCAGTTCACACAAAGTAAATAATCAGCATTCAGCCAGAAGGGGGCAGCCACACATTATTTCCACCAGTTCACCTGAGAAACCTGTACACAGAGCTCTACCAGGAATGATATGCTCACTGGCATGTTAGACAATAAATCAGAACGAAAAGAAAAACAGGAGCATGCAGGTGATTTTTTTGTTTGTTGTTCATTAAATATCCCTACTTCATGACCAATACCATAGAACTAAGTATCCTCAGAAATCGCACACCTGCTTTTTAAGTGCTATTAAGTGCGATATTTGCCTTCTGGTTATTTAGCCTGAAAATGTTATCTTGCATTGGTAACAAGCCTCCACAAGCTTTCATGGTTGCAACTGCCAGATTTCCAGTGTTCAAAGCTTTTTTCATAAATCAATGTACCTTCTGTCCAGTGGTTTACTTGATCTTCCCAACCTGGCAACCATCCACATGCACTCTCTATATCAGGGCTGTCCAAACTCGGTCCTGGAGGGCTAGTGTCCTGCAGAGTTTAGCTCCAACTTGCCTCCAACACAACTGCATGGAAGTTTCTAGTATGCCTAGTAAGAGCTTGCTTAGCTGCTTCAGGTGTGTTTAATTAGGGTTGGAGCTAAACTCTGCAGGACACTGGCCCTCCAGGACCGAGTTTGGACAGCCCTGCTCTATATTATAGACAAAGTGCTTATGAGCTGAAAACACTAGCAAACATGTAGTTTGGAGTTTAGCAATCTCTATTGAGATATTCTACAAAATGTGCAGCTATTTACTTGAGAAATAATAAAAAGACACCTTTTCATTAATAATTTGTCTTAAATATCATTTTGTTAAGAAAAATGAGAAAATCGTATCATGGAATCAGTATCATGAATCGTATCGCATCGTGAGTTGAGTGAAACATTACATCCCTAGAAATAAGCGTTGAAATAAACATTTTTTGCAACTAAACACCCTATCTAAAACCAATTTCCCTAACAAATTCCATCATAAACAAAACACTATTTCAGATAGTGACTGACTAGCCAGTGAGGCACCAAGGCAGTTCTCCTAGGTTTCAGACAGTCTGTGTATATGTTTGAAGTTAGCAAAGTGACAGCAATTATTACAGCAATTATATATAGCAATTATGTAATTCAATCATTACAGCGCCTTCACATCATTTGATACTTATACACTCATTATCCAAAGCAACATACAGTTGCCCTACTGCACTCTTATTAAATATATTTGGTGCAATATGCAAATTCCTGCGCCACTAATAGAACCAAAACAGTTTTCCTCAAACACAAGTCTCACATGGCTAGACCTCTGACTGCAGTATAAAGTCTGGCCCACTTTCGGCCAAGAACCGCCCACTTACACAGGAAGGAGCTCATTGACTGAGAAACCCATTTTTCAGTTCATCTGAAAAATTTGATACTCAAAAAATAGACCAGCTGGATAATATACATTAAAATAACTTGAAAGTAGTGTTGTTCCAAAACTTCACAGAAAACAGAACAAACAAGAGTAGATTTATGACTTAAGAAGAAGAATTAGAAGAATTTCTGTCCATTTCAAAGTAATAAGCAGGGATTACTTCAGATGTGACATAAAACGTGACCTAAAAGACATGGCATGAAATTCTGTTCATGGATGACTAGTTTAGCCTACTTGCTACTAGTGTTGTCTGGGTACCAACACCAACTATTATAAATCCAAAGTTCTGTCATGAAACTCTAGATGGCGCAGTCCGACAGGTCTAACTCAATCTGACATAATGACATCATTACATGGCGGAGCTGATTGTTTCTTTTTGTATCAGCAGCCAATGAGCTTGCTGCTCAGCATTCAAATACTTGGCTAGTACTTGCTGTAGCAGTTGCAGCATGCTTCTGAAACCCTCCACCTTCCCCCGCTCCACCTGTATAGATCTGCTATGGGTGATTCATGTATGCTATATATGTGGGTTATTTCATGTAAGTTTTATATGCAGCAGCAGTATTACTTACATGCTCACAGCAGCATGTTGTGGATGTATTTGCAGTAGTAAGTCGGTACTTGCTCTGCATCGGCAGCAGCAGCGTAGCAGATCTATTCCACCAAGACCAAACACATTAATATTGAGAGTTGTCATGATAGAACTATTTTTATTTTTAAATAGAATTAGTTAATGTTATTAATAATTATAAGTAAATCATACATTAAAAGATTAGCATGTAGTCTTCAAATATTGTTCAATTATGTAAACATTGTATTGGAAGATTGTATAGAATAACAAAGAAACATATTACAAGTGGCAGGTCTATTGCAATTACACTGCAAGACTTAATGCATACATCTATTTTTCCTTTGCTATGGTTATGGTTATTTCAGATTCAGTCCTGGATTTTAATACGACCGTCACTCCTGAAACTTTGTAGTGTGTACATACAGTAGCAGCCTAAAATATAAAACTTGTATTCAAATTACGAACAGGTTATATACAGAAACCAAGCAAGGAGCGCTCCCATTATAATCAAATCAGTTCAGCTGCAGCTCGAGCTCACCGGCCGAGTGAAAACCCCCGTTATAATAAAAAACTTTCACCGATGTCTTTCCAATATTCATGAAACCAGCAGCGTTCCAACAGCATTATTAAAACATGGTGTCCTCAAACACAGGCTGAGTTCACGTGCACAGTGACTTCTGCACATCTGGAAGAAATTGAAGTTCACAGAGGAGTTTAGAATCACACCGACCCTAAAAATAGCTCAGCGCTCTGCTGTAGTTTAACTGGCCAAAGTCACATGATACTGACTCCTGTTACACAGCTTTTATAATCTGAAAGCGCTCAGTGGTCAGTGTAAATAGTCTGGGTTAAAGAGTTTTAATGTGATCAATAAAGACTACAATACATGTGTACAAGAAGTTGTGGCCTAATGGTTAGAGAGTCGGACTCGTAATCGAAAGGTTGCAAGTTCAAGTCTTGGGCCGGGGAGGAATTGTAGGTGGGGGGGAGTGAATGTATAGTGCTCTCTCCACCCTCAATACCATGACTGAGGTGCCCTTGAGCAAGGCACTGAACCCCTAATTGCTCCCTGGGTGCTGGAGCAATGGCTGCCCACTGCTCTGGGTGTGTGTTCATGGTGTGTGTGTGTGCATTTGTTCACTACTCACTGTTGTGTGTGTGCACTTGGATGGGTTAAATGCAGAGCACCAATTTTGAGTATGGGTCACCATACTTGACAATACGTCACGACTTTCACTTTTTCACTTTCAATACATCACACATGGAACCCACAGCCCAAATTTGCATTGGTTTTGCATTGCACAGGACAACAGACTCAACTCCAGGGCAAGATGCAGTTGTTCTTACATCATCACCAACACCAAATATATGCAAATAACATCAGGCGACATGTTTAACCTGTGTTGGAGAATACAGGAAGCAACTGTAGCTAAAATTAGTGATGAAAGAAAAGTAGCTTTGAAAGTAGCTTAATCATTTCAAAATAGCATAACCTTTTCAGAAATATTTCAATAAAATTAATATTTATTGTCATATTATATTGCACATACAGCTTTAGAATCAAGTGAAATGAGTAAAAATCAAATGACTCTTATGTAGTCTGGTTTTAATTTACTTGAATGATTATTTGACACAATATATACTTATATTATAAAATGTATATCCTCAATGATATTGTGCAGTATTTATATTATTTTTTTTATTAGCTTAGAGGGATCCCTAGTGAAAAATGAATATACTAAAATGTATTTGAAATATATTTATTTCATGCTAAGTATACTACAAATATATTTACATATTTATGTACTTTATAATACCCCGCAGTTGTACTTTTAGTATACTAAACTGGTATAATTAAAGTCTTCTAAATTGGAACAACTAATTTTGTACTTTATACACTTTAATTGTGTGGAAGTAGTGCAGAAGTCCAACTGAAGTATATCTGATTGTGCTAAAGTGGTACTATTGCAGGTATACTTCATTTAGAGACCGATACTATTCAAAGGTCAAACAATCCTCATCAATAGTGACATGAAAACACATTTTAGGCTTAATAAGAAATGTGCACAAGTAGTACTCCAAATAAAGTTTAATTATAATTTTTATATCAGTAAGTCCCGAGCAGTATGTCGGTAAATATGTTAATAGATTTGAACTATACTTAGTATGAAATAAATGTATTTTAAATATATTACTTTTTTACTAGGGATAGTTCAACCAAAAATTAAAATGTCATTATTTATTCACCCTTAAGTTGTTCCCAACCTGTATGATTTTTCTATTGAACATAAAAAAAGATATTTTGAAGAATATTGGTAACCAAACAGCTGCTGGTCCCCACTGAGTACCATAAAAATACTATGGAGGTCAATGGAGACCAGCAACTGTTTGGTTACTCACAGTTTTCACAGTGTCTTCTTTTGTGTTCAACAGAAACTCAGACAGGTTTGGAAAAAACTGAAGGTGAGCAAATGATGACAAAATTGTAATTTTCGGGTGAACTTGGGTGAACCAACTCAGGTTTTGACATACAGTATGATCTGAACATGAGACATCCAAGGCGGAAAGTCTATACAGTTGTTTGAGACTGTCCATCTCCTGCGAAGTGTGCCAAAGTAATAAATCTGAACTGCACTCAACGGAAGAACTCAGTTTTTGCAGCCCTGCAGCAACAGACGACTCTCAGTTATTCTGTTCACACTGCAGTTGACCTGCATGATCTGACTTCAGCAATCACAATAACACACTTTGACAAAGCAGCCCCTATGTAACTTAGTAGACCGTCTTAGTAGACCGTCTGCTTAATAATACTTTATTTTGATGCTCCCTCGACAGACATTCTACTGACTATAAATAACTTTGCAAGTACATGTCAACTTATTCTACTAACCCTAACAGTCTACTAATACTCTACATACTGTACAGTTGCAAAGTTAATTCCTTATATTTATAGTTACTTACAGTAGAATGTCTAAAGTATCGAAATAAAGTGTAACCATAAGAATCAATAAAAATGTTTTCTGTCATAATGCACTGTAGAGGACCAAACATACCCAATGCATGAGTGTCGTCTCCGAGTTGAGCCACAATTAAAGAGTGAATTCCTCCTGTGGGTTCGAGAATCCTTGTGCGTCATTTTAAAAAGCTGTGGAAACAACTTTAAGTCTTTTACTAGCGCACTGCAAAAAGAAACATCCTCAGCGTTTCTAAAACTCAACGGAGTGAGCAGACAGGTTAAACCATGTGTAGACAGGTGAAGATCTCAAGAGCCTGAGTGAAAGTCTGACACTTTAGTCCAAGATGTCTCGGGCTATATTTCTAGGACCTCATCCTTAGGGTCTGCTGAAGAAGAACATGAAGGCTATCTCATGTAGACTATCCTCCACAGATGATGTTTCCTCTTCAACATGTCAGATAAGTATCATCCGAAACTCCATCTACTTCCTAAAGCTTGCTTTCATAATTCAGTTAGAAAACTCACAAATCTATTATGTCTCTCTCCTGTGAGCAGTAAAAAGAAAAGGAAAACAGCACCGCACCAGCCTCTAAACTTATTATTGAACTCCCTAGGGACGCAGTTTAGAGGTTCAAGGTCCCGCTAAGTTTCCATATTAGTGGCTAAATGTTGGACAGGCGGGAAGAAGCAAGAAGAGAAAAGAAAGAGAGAGGGGGAGGTACAGCGCACTGTGCCTGGAGGGTAGTGTGCGGTCACACGCTGCAGCGTTTCATATACATGTGTGTTGTGAATAGTCTGCCATGGGTGGCTCCTGTTTGCCCGCCAACACCATCAGAGTGAGACATGAACACACACACACACACACAGCATGAAGCGATAACAGCATACTCTCACAGTCAGCGGGTGCTGTTCTGACATGCATATGTTATTATCTGCATACTTGATTTTCATCTCACACTTATTTCTTCCATTAAGCAAGACAATGACTCAATCTAAACTTTTACTGTAAAACTTATGTCCAATCTGAACTTTAGTTCATTACTGTGTCCAAAGGGATAGTTCACCCAAAAATGAAAATAACCCCATGACTTTCTTCTTTCAGATGAATACAATCAGAGTTTGTTAATTACATAATATTAAAAAAAATGTCCTGGCTCTTCCAAGCTTTATAATGGCAGTGAATGTGTGTTGATATTTAATAGTCCAATAAAGTGCATCCATCCATCATAAAAATTGCATAAAATGCACCACATTGCTCCAGGGGGTTACTAAAGGTCTCCTGAAGTGAATCGATGTGGTTTTGTAAGAAAAATATCCAAATTTAAAACTTTATAGAGTGTAATCTCTAGCTTCTGCTAACTGTCATATGTGTGTTCACAAGAGAGTGGTGTTCCAGCGGATGGCGTAGGACGTAGACGTAGACTCAGTCCGATGAGAATACGGTAGTCTCGCAAGAACCAAGTTTTGTTTACAGGAGCAAAGGAAGCAAAGTTTCCTTTGTTTAGCAAAAGAAAACCAGTCTCCTCTTGGCTTATATCGCAATCCTCCAACATTTTTACAAATCTTCGTTTTGTACTTTTAATTTGTGAATGGATGTGGATATTTTTCTTACAAAAACGCATCGATTCACTTCAGGAGGCCTTTATTAACCCCCCAGAGCTGTGTGGATCACTTTTTATGATGGATGGATGCACTTTATTGGACTTCTATTGGACTACTGAATATCAACACCCATTCATTGCCATTATAAGCTTGGAAGAGCCAGAACATTTTTTAACATATCTCTGATTGTATTTGCCTTAAGGAAGAAAGTCATACACACCCAAGATGGCTTGAGGGTGAGTAAATCATGGGGCAATTTTCATTTTTGGGTGAACTACCACTTTAATTTTGGCACAATGCTAGCCCGGTAACCTGATCAGAAGTCAGTTCAAAATTGTGTCCAATCAGAAATATGGTTTGTGTCTAATCAGAACTACAGTTTGGAAATACATTCAATTAGTGATTAGAATTTTTTTTGGCATTACACTCTGAATTTCAGTTCAGTATTGTGTCTGAATGTCCAATCAGAACTTTATTTGCAGTGTGTCTGACTTTACTTTTTATTACTGTGTTTGAGTGTTCATTTAGTACCATATCCGAACAGAACTTCAGTTTACTACTGGGATACTGGTGATGGTAATATGCAAAACAACATTTTTGCAAATATGAAAAATGCCGTTTTACATGGTTACAGGGACATGAGTTAAGCACAAAGCTTTGTTTACAAAAGAAATAAAAGTTTAGAAATGAAACTGGAACACTTGCTGAAAGAGGGGTACGTGAACCCATAAATATATAGTTTTGTGCGATCTGGCTATATAAGCATTTATTAGCCAATTTTACTGGAGGTGTCGTGTTTAAGAAACACCTTGTGTTTTTCAGTCTTCATCAGTCAAACAGTTTGTATTCATTAGGCAAGGAAAGGAACTCAAGTTCATTTGTACAGTCTGTGCATTTCACACATGCCGCTGTAAAACTGCACTTTGCATTAATATAGATATTATAGAACAATAATCAAATTCTCAGAAACTAGCTGTGCATTGAATGGTTTGAACAATATTCAGCGGTTTTTCACATAAACTGCTGGTTAGTTGGTTCTTTACCACCTTCAAGACCTAAGTCTTGTGCGATCAGATGTCAGTTTGATATTATGTCTGATCAGAGCTTAAGTCCAGTATTATGTTTCATAACTACTTTGTTTGGTTTAGTTCCATTTCTCATCAGTTACTTACTAAGGCTGATCTGGCAATCGGTTTTGTTATCACAACAGTTATGTATCATCAAGCATGCAGTGATTCCTGTAGGAACATGACTCCACCGCCTGGATCAGAGCCATCTGACAGTCTGGCCTACATCTGCCTACTTCTCTGATCTGGAAGTTTCAGATTTCCTTTTTCTCACAGAGACCAGAATGTACAGATTGTTTTGAATGGTTTGAAATGAAGCAATATGAAGCTAAATGATAGCTTTGACCTGTATTTTATCATATGGTGAAGATGCTGGAGCCTCTTGGATTGCTGCCATGAAAACATCAAGGATAGCTGGTTCAGTGAACCAATCTCATTCAATCCTGATATCAACTAATTACCTGGCTTCTGTTCCCTGATAAACAATATTCCATTCCTCCAAATGGTGCTTAAGAATGAACAGCACATATCGAAAAATGCAAACAATGAAATAGCTTCTTGAGAAGTCGCATGGAGATGCACATGCTTCATCAGACCGTGTAATTCTCATCTCCATTTGAACCGCCATTCACAATTTCAAAGTAAATTTTCTTCAGCTGGTTATGACCTTTAAGTGGAAAATAGCTTGACGTCAGAATCCAGAAAGAATTTGTGCACTCTGTTTCAGCGGATTGGGGCAACGGAAATGTTTACATGAAAGTCAGAGTCACTAACATTTGCACGGCTCACTCACGCTAACAGTTGTTTTACTGTGTGTGACTCTTTCCATGCATGTTTTGCTTGATGAAATAATCAGAATGCTTTTTCAGTGGATGTCTCACATATGGATCCCAGTAAAAGAAAAACACAAAGAATGAAACAGAACAAACAAACAAACGCTAGAAGACAGAGATTGGTATGTTGTCTTTCAAAAAAAACGAGCCTCAGAGAAGCGCTCTGGCCAGGAGTAATAGGGTACGAGACACAGCACCTGAGGGCAGAGAAGATCTAAACCTGAAAGCAACAAAAGCCTCCTTTCAAAGCCTCCATGCAGCTGCTCTCTTCAAAACTTCTCTTCTGGCATATTATCATTTAAACCCTGGTTAACCCACAGAAAACGGCCGACTCTTTAGTCTGGAGGACTCCGCGTGATCTGCAGAGGTGGATGATGCATATCAAAACAAACCACCAGCATACAAAAATATCATACCTGCAACAGAGACGGCCGAGTCTCTGGTGAGTAAAGTGTTAATTAAAGATGTTAAATAAAGTATGATAATTAGCACTGAATAAGACAGTTTCAGGATGCAGAATCTCTGGATTATTATTGAACAATTTTAACATTTTTGTTTAGAAAGTTTTATTATTATTATTATTATTATTCATTGATTTTGGATATATAGCTTTAATCTTAATCTTAATCATTTTAAAATATATAATAATATATAATATAATAAATTAAAATAATTGTAAATGCACTGTTTGCTAAAGATTACAGTTGTTATTCAATTAACAATGTTCATTCTAATCTTTAGTAAATCTGGCATTTAAAATGTTTTTAGACAAAATAGTAAAAATATATATATTTTTAAATCAGCCATTGAAATCAGTTAAATATCAGACATTAAATTAAATGTGAAATTTTGAAGTAGATAAACTGAAATTGTATGTTCTTGTAAAACATACTTTAATAATCTTATGTTTTACTTACTACTTTGAAAAATCATTTTTACTGTTATTTGCCTGTACACTTGTTGTCTCGAAAGAAATTAGTGATTGATGAAATGAAAGAAAGCTATTTAGTTACATGATATTTTTTTCAGAATAACTCATTTTCATTAGAGTTAGTGATTGAAGAAGTTCTCTAATACTATCAAATAACTTATGTCATCTTTAAATGTTTGTAGCAAAAAAAAAAAAGTGGTCAAAAAGAATGTTTATGAAGCTTCTTCATACATATAAATGATGGTCGTTCTCTCTGGGTCTGTGTCAGAATGAACAACAGCATTAAAAACAGCAGCATTAAAAAAATAAAATAAAATACACAAACAAAAGTCAACCTGGTTTCAGTAGGCCACATCATTGGAGTCACAGTGAAATCAGTTTCAGCTCTTTTTTATGTAATAGTGAGATACACATGCACTCCAGAGATTATCTTGACCTCCATCCTCATTATAATCATCTTCACCATCAGCTTCATAACAGCTGGTGTTCAACACCATATCCGCAACACCACCATCTGTTCACCATTAACTGTCACTCTATGATTTTACAGCAAATCCAGCTCTCAAACACAGCTGTTCTCACTGAATCTCACCAGCAGATGGAACTCACAGAGACTGACTCTCAGTTCAGAAACCTATGAGATGCATGTTAAAGTGATAGTTCACCCAAAAACAAATTCTGTCATCATTTACTCACACTCAAGTTGTTCCAGACCCATATGAGTTTCTTTCTTTTGTTGAACACAAGAAAGAAGACATTTTGAAGGATGCTGGTAACCAAAGTTGCTAGCCCCCATTGACTTATAGTTTTTTTCTCTCCATATTATGGAAGTCAGTGGAGACCATCAGCTGTTTACTTATCAACATTCTTCAAAATATCTAAATTATGTATGTAAATGATAACAGAATTCTCATTTTTGGGTGAATTATTCATATAAGGCATCATATTCATGCTTCAGATTGGAAGTCATTTCCAAAATGTAGTCGTAACCTTATGTGCCTTCTAAGGTACTTTTATTGATTGATTGATTGATTGAAGTTTGGAATTTTCAGCGTAATCAAAAGTACTATTTTACACTATTTTTTTTGCATTACAATATTGCATTACTCCATGAAAAAGTAACTAATTGCGTTATTTTTGCATCAATTTTTGTCACCTGGGCTGGACTTGCTTATTTGTTTGTTTTTTAATAACAAAAAACACCAAAAGTTGTATTTTTGGCAACTCTAAAGGCCCTTTCACACCAAAAGTGAAATTAATAAGCCTCAGGCTAAAGGAAGACCTCTGCTTCTGCACCTCACTCCCAATTTCAGTGAATAATGCCACTCAATAAATGTGAAAAAAGAAACTTGCTTTACTTATTTGAAAAAGTAACTCAGGTATTTTCTTGCAGATTTAAAAGCAATGCGTTACTTTACAAGTTACTTGAAAAAGTAATCTGATTGCATAACTTGAGTTACTTGTAATGCATTACCCCCAACCCACTCTTTACATACATAAATCGGACCGCAATTTCATGCCTAACATTTGTGCCTTAAGACTGAAGGAAGGACAAACACCATATCAATAAACTTTGGGGGCGGGCTCTTTTAAGCAACAACCTAACAACCACTTAGCCACACCCCTAGCAACCACCTACAACACCTGATCATTGTGGTGGTAATGTATGGTTCAGAAAACGTAAAATTCTAGTTTGCAATCCTGCTTTAGGTCACAGACAAGCCTCCCGAGTCCTTACAGGACGTAACAAAGGACTTTTCCAGTCATACCCCACCTGAAAATGTTCCGTTCAAGGCCATCACCGTAGAAACACGCTCTTTTTGCCCAGCATTCGATTCAGACAGCCTAACAATAAATACATGCGGTAAGAGCTAGTCACAGACACTCCTGCCTCGCCTCTGCTAAAGAGACCTGTATTTAGATATTTATAATTTTTCTCACTCTGCTGTATTTTCAGTTGGGAAAGAGAAGCTGATGATTTGTGCTTTGGGGAACAGGTGGACATTGCTTCTGTCGTGGAGAAGTCCGGCTGGACCATTTGTTTTGTACCGTCAAGCCATCTGCTATCGTCGTGAGACACTGCGTTTGTCCCATCCCCCTTCGGATAAATCTGGATTTTGTCCCAGTGTGTTACTGATGACATGGTGACCCTAACCTAGCAAATGCTGTAAAAGCTTTCAACAGGATTTCAATTAGCAGCCAGATATGAGAAGAAAAGCTACATCTGCAGCACCAGCATAGGCCTTGTAGATGTGTGCCACGTGATCACCGTTCCTACATCACATCTTAAATCAGTTTCAGCCAAAATTAATCTGCCAAACTCTAATGAAGTAAATAACACAGGAAGGTACAGAGACAGATCAAAAGAGTGACGACTGGTAAGAATTTTGTGAAAATTGTGCTTCATCAATTTACCCCCTAGTGCCAGTGTATTACAGGAAATGATATTTAAAAACACTGCCCTCTTGTGATACGGGAAAATAATGACAGCACTGAGACTGATTAGGGTAAATGACGCAAAAGTGGAAGTGCTCTTTTGGATGGCACAGCATAGGCTGGAACGTAAGGATTAACCGTCACACTTAGTTTAAAGACCAATTCTCGCTATTACAGTTACTATTAACCAGTGTTGGGAAGGTTACTTTGCAAATGTAATAATAGGTTACAGACTATAAGTTACCTTATTTAAAATGTAATATGTAGTGTAACTATTTCAATTACTTTACTAAAGTAATGTAACTGATTACATTTGATTACTTTTTGATTACGTTTCTACATTTCTAATGAATGTTTTCCACTGTTAACCAATTTGAAACATTTAAACCAGGCAGGGCTAACCTTACAGTAGTACTCAACACTGATTGGCCTACTGTCAGACTTTCAAAATTCTTCTTCAGCTGAATTAAGATTATAATAATTTAATTTTAAAGCATAGCCAACACAAAATCAGACTTTAGCACTTCTTTTTACTTTGAGATCATTCTGAGATGAAATACAGACGCACAATCATATCAAAAAATGATGCTGTTTATAATGATACTGGTAATGAGCTATGATACTGTTTCTGAATTCAAATCTTTGCATAGCTATGACAGAAAACACTTGCATGTATCAATGCTTTGGAAAAAAACTGTTCATCTTAAAAAAATAAAGCATATACATAAACCCAAATAGGAGATAAAAAGTTAAGCATGCATCCTATTCTGTGTCCTAAACTCCTGAAACATTGGTGTTTCATATTTTAAAGCAGTCAATGCAATTTGGCAAAGAAATCTATCATATCTGTATGTTTGTGAAAATATTCAGATGTAACCCCCTTTGTAATCATTAACATTTTCATAAGTAACTGTAATTTAATTACACAATTTTTCTCAGTAACTGTAACAATTACAGTTACATTTATTTTGTAATTAAATTACGTAATTCCATTACATGTAACTAAGTTACTCGCCAACACTGCTTTTAACTCTGACTTTTGCCTCAATAAAATCCTAATTTGTTGCTTATTAATAGTTAGGTATGAGGTAGGATTAAGGGATCTAAAATATGGTCATGCAGAATAAGGCATTAATATGTGCTTCATAAGTATTAAACAGCCAATATGCATGCTAATAAGCAACCAGTTAATAGAGAGTCTTGGTCCCTACCAGACTTAATTTAGTCAAAACTTGTGCTATTTGAGCTGTAAAGTTGTTCAAATCATTATTTTTATGCTATTTTACAGTTTAGGATGTTACAGTAGACATTAGTGTTGTTTCAAAATAACACTGCTACCTAACCAACATGTAGTTTTATTGTTAAATCAAAATTTTCCAGAACGATTTGCAGGTATTGAGTTTGTAGGTATGAATATATACTATTTCTTCAGTGGATGAAGTATTGAGTAATTGAGTAAATTCTTCTCAGGCAATCAAAAACACATTTCTGAAGAAAATCATTGCCTCATCAATCACTGCATCATGAAGCCTATTCAGTGCACTACTGTCTTGAAAGAAGAAAGCAAACTGGATCTAACCATGAAAGAAAGAGAGAGAGAGAGAGAGTCAGCTCAGATGCACAACAACAAAAGTACAGTAGTACAGTAGTAAAAGTAGTTTTTTTTTAAATGCAATAATCTAACAGTCTATCACACAGCAGGAAAAAAATGACAGTCAGTCAGTGCATGTGGCTAATAAGTCTGCATGTTTTGCATGGAAATTATGACAGAAATGTATTACTATTTTATGCTAAAATGGAATTATTATTATTTTATAATTATATTATAATTATTATTATTTATTAAAGTAATGATGAAAATATATATATTTTTAAATCTCATAAAACCAAGATATTTTTTAATCCATGTTTTAAATTATTAAAAATCATGGATTTTATTTAATAATATATATAATAATAACAATAATTATATATATATATAGAGAGAGAGAGAGAGAGAGAGAGAGAGAGAGAGAGGAAGCCACACCATTGTCTCCTGAAGATGGAAGGACGCCGACGAATATATACAGTGCTGCTTGAAAGTTTGTGAACCCCTTGCAGAATCTGTGAAAATGTGAGTAATTTTAACAAAATAAGAGAGATTATATTAAATGCATTTTATTTTTTATTTAATACTGTCCGGAGTAAGATATTTTACATAAAAGATGTTACCATATAGTGTGGGGTGAAAACTTTTGAACACGATGAAGATGTCCAAATTTTTCTTATTTTGTAGAAATATAATTTTTTTCCATTTAGTGCTGCCATTTGTAAGCAACAGAAGATACTTGCATGTTTCCTGGAAGACAAATTAAGTAGAATTTACCTTGATCTTCAAATTAAAAAAGTTTTCACCCCCCGGCTCTTAACGCATAGTATTTCCTTCAGGAGCATCATTGAATGTTTGAACCTTTTTCTAATAGTTGTATTTGAGACCCTCAATCATCCTCAGTGTGAAAAGATGGATCTCAAAATCATACAGTCACTGCTGGAAAGGGTTCAAATATGCAAAAGATACTGGAAAACTGAATAATCTGCTGGACATGGAGGATTTTTCTGAAGAACAGTGCTCAGTTTAACTGTTCAGGACAAACAAGGGACTCATGAACAGCCATCACAAAACAAAACAAAAAAAAACAGTCATAGATCATCCAGGTAGCCTCACACAGTATTAAGAACCAAGGGTTCACTTTTTTTTTGTCTTGTGGACTATATAACATCTTTTATGTAAAATATCTTACTCAGGACAGTACTAAATAAAAATTAACATACATTATATGATCTCTCTTATTTTGTTAAAATTACTCACATTTTCACAGATTCTGCAAGGGGTTCACAAACTTTCAAGCAGCACTGTATATTATATATACACACACATATATAGGCCCTTACATACATTATATATATATATATATATATATATATATATATATACACACATTTTATTTTGTGACACATTAATGAAAATTTTGGTACTTCAGTGTTTTCGTTGAACCTTGATAGTCCAGTTCACTATGAACTGTCCTTGAATGAAAAAGAGCTACATAGAATTTTGCTGCACAGAATTTCTCCTTTTGTTTTCTAAAGAGAAACAGCATACAGGTTTGAAACAACATGACAGTGAGTAAATCATTTTCATTTTTCAGTTTTTGGGTGACCTATTGTTTGAAAATTATTTTTCCATGGAAGATGCAGTCAGTCAGACCAACAGGACTTTGACAGGTAGGATGAGTAACAATTCTTGATGGCACTGATTTGGAAAATAATCACCATCACAGCAGGTTTAGCATTACGTGCACACCTGAGCTCTGTTCAAAAAGATGAGAGCCATATGTGTGTGTAAATGAGAAGAACGCTGTCAAAAATCACCATGTCTGAGATCCACATAGCATATGGCAGATTGGACTGAAACATAGAAAGTGCACTCATTAGACAGACAACATGACCGTATTCTACAAATGGACAGGAAAAAAAGATAAAATCCTGTCTCTCTCTATTGTTAACATAAAACCTGTCTCTCTCCTGACATCTCTGGGAGCAGACGCCTGTGGATGTTGAGAAAC